>PVIR01018336.1:8627-33626 GCA_004026965.1 Petromus typicus | reverse complement strand
AATACTGTATCTTTTCTGTAGTATGAAAAACTGAAAGTGTAAATGAATGCCAAAATATATGATAGTCAATGTTAAACAGAAAGAAAATGTGTGAAAGAAAAAGCGAAATGGAAGGCAGGGAAAAGAAAGAAGGGAAAGAAAAAATTTGAGTTAGAAAAAAGAAAAAAAATCTCATGTACACAGGAGCTTGAGGATTGTAAGGTGGGCAGGGGAAAGGGGGAAAAGTTAGAACCAAGATGTGCCATGTACAGTTACGAATCCTCAATAATGCATTTGATTATAATGTATGCATACCATGTACCCAAAAGATCAGTGTTAAAAAAGAAACTGATATGCATCAATATCATTACTTAAAAGGTTTAATTAATATTTGTCCATCAAGTATATTAAATATCAAAGCAAATAAATTAGTTGAACATTTTGTAACATAGGGGAATGATACAGCAAATTTATATAATTCCTAACAGTATTAATAACTAGAAGTAATAACTATTTTGTTGTCAGGAGCATTTATATGTACTTCCAATGTATAGTGTATTTTATTTATGACCCAACAAAACAGGAATCATAGAACATGTTGAAAACTGCTGAAGCACGGAGAAATTAAACACAGTCACACTTTTAATTAGTGGGAAAGCCAGCATTCAAATTCAAGCAGGTTGTTTTGTTTTGTTTTGTCTGAGAATTTAGGCTACTTACTACTAAACTGTGCTGCCTGAAAATCATGTTGCAGATTTACATGCAGTATGTTGTATGAAACAGCTCATAAAGCTAGATGTTTGCTTTTTGTTCTATCATCTCGGCTTCTGTGGAGTAAACTGCAAGACGCAATACCTTTTTCATGATGTAATGTTGATAGAATAATAGAGAAGCTAAGAAAAGTGTTGTCTAAAGAAACAATCATGAAAAATTGATGTTCAGTCATTTATTGTCTGATTTTATGGTATGTGTAAATGTAATGACACAACACTCAAAATTCTGATGCAAATACAGGCTGTACCAAGCTATATCTAGCTTTCAAAAATTGTAACATCTAAATGAAAGTGAAAATTTAAAAAGCTTTTACTCAAATACTTTTCAGAATATGCTTTGATTTTCTTATGATTAAAAATTTCTTTAGATTTTAAAATTATTCAACTATCTGTGCCTTTTTTATAAAATTATACTAAGTTTTGGTATGTATTTTAGTTACTTTTCTTGTTGCTGAGACAAAATCCCCAACATTCAATGTTACAGGAGGAAAGATTTATGGTAGGTCACAGTTGGTAGAGGTGGATGCAAGGCATGGCGGCATGGCAGCCAGGCACTGCAGAGGGGAAACTGTTCATGGTGAGCAGAAAAACAGCTAAGTACCCAGGCAGTAGGTGGCAAGTGACCACAACGGCCTTCTTTCAATCCCTTATATTCTGCGCAGGCTACTTGCCTATAGGGAAGGTGGCACTCACAGCCAACGATGGCCTTCCCATTATCTACTTCCAGAACTACATCAAGTCAATCAGTAGACTAATTTAGTAATCACACACCTTTGACCCTAGCATCTCACACTTCATCCCAGCAGCACACACTAGATCCAGCCACCTCTGAAAATCCCCAGCTATGATGTCTGAGGCTTTCAGGGGACATCCAAATATAAGCCATAACATTCTGCTCCTGATCTCCTAAAGACTTATGCATATCCCCTTATGTAGAATACATTCTGTCCATCTACAAGAGTATGGAAGTCCCAACAGTTTCAACATTCAGTTGAAAAGATTCCTCTGAGATTTAAGGCAAACTCTTAGCTGTGAAACCTGTATGAATGAAAAGGAAGTTACACCTTCCAGCATATAATAGCATTATGTAGATATTTCCTTTCCAAAGCTCCAGAGAGGAGGACAGTAAGGAATAAGAAAAGAAGCATGACCAGAATACAGCAGAGCAAACACTAAACCCATGCCTAGCATTCCCAGCAATATGTACCAAACTGTAAACTCCAAAGGGCTTGGATAGTTCTGCTGCTATGACACTTCTACTGGCTGTTGCTCCCAGGCCTTCTCTTTTTGGCTGGCTTTGCTCCATCCTCGCAGCTTTCCTCAGATGGCCATGCTCTTGGCTTTTCCAAACTTCCGTGGTCTTCACTGCATGGTTGGCTTCACACTCACAGCTTCAAGTATTGGCCCCCTTGAGGGCACACTGTCTGGCCTCTCAGACTTTCTTCTGGAATCTGGATGGAGATTTTCCTGACCCCACAACTCTGAATGTGCCTAAAGGCATTCTGAATGTGTGTAAAACTAGCACCACATAGATGATACCAAGGTCTTCAGCAGCTGCAAAAGTAGCTAGGCTTCCTGCTTAGTGGGAGGAGTTGAGTGCCTGGATCACTGAGCAGTGTGAACTCAATCCCAGGGACAAATGCTCTAGGCCACTGCCTTTCTGGAACATGGTGCTAGGGGCATTTTTCTCAAAGTGAATTCTTTCACCCTGGCAACCTTGAAGGGGCAAAGGCTGGAATTCTGTTCTTTCTTGTAAGGTCCCTGGGCCATATTTCTTATTGTTCCTTCTCAACAACCACATTCTACTCTCCTCTGTCTTAGCAGTACACAGCTTTACTGGAGTTTCCTTTCTGACTAAACTCACAGCATGTTAAATTGTTCTGTTGGCCAATTTGATCTCGATTCTCAACATAGATCAGACCCAAAGTCCCCACCATAGCCATGCCACGACATTATTGGATTGTCCTGCATTTCCTTCTTCAAGATTAGTCCACCATGCTTAAATCTCAGTCTCAGGCAGTCTCTGGACATGAGCAAGATGCAGACAAGCTTTCTTCCAAGGCATAAACTCACATCACCTGGAGTCTAATAGCCAATGTGGTCCTTTTTCCCAGCAGAAATGGCCTCATCTTGGTCTTTAGTAGCAACATATCTCTCAGCATTCTAGTCTTCTAAGCTGTGACCAAAATCTCCTGGTATTTGCAGCATAATGCCTTGCACAGTTGCTTCTTCAGCCAGAATTTCTAAACCTTTTCAAAGGGGGAAGCTGGACAGGCCTTGGTATACCTGCTGATAACAAGTATCAAGCAGGCCAGACTGCAGAACAAGGACCCAAGCGTATCTATGCTGAAGGAAACAAATGGTTAACTGGAGTGAACTCAGCCACGTCCTGCTGCTCCTCATGTAACACAGCCAAATTGTGGAGGTGCGAGGGGCTTGTGCCACTCTAGTCATTAATACTGGGCAGAGGTATCTGCAACACTTCAATATTTACCTTCACAAAATTGGAGAAAATGCATCAACTCCTTATAAAAGATTTGCACATTTGTAATGTACCTGGCTCCAGTGTGGATGTGTACACATGCTACATTTACTACAAACCATTGCCAAATTAAAATAATTAAGACAAAAAATATACACTGCTAAAATCATTCTTTAAAGCTATCTTACACAAATGAGATAAAACTTATTTTAAAAGCACGGGTTACTTTGATGTAAAACAGAAGTAGGGAATTCACTTTTCTAAACTGCCCCATTGATTATATTCAGTCTCAGTTTGTAATCAGAATCACTGGCACACACATTCAGGTTTGCTCTCCTTTGACATGCTTCTTTATTACTGTCTCTTTTTCTTCATATAATGTCTTGCAGCAGCTGGCCTATTATGATGATGTTTTTCTCCTGTCTTTTTCCTCAGCGGTTTTGCTAGCACAAGTAATTAAAATGTACTTACTTACCTTTCACTGCAACCGAGGGTGCCTCGGTGCATTTGTCTGGGAGTGCTGCGGGGAGCAGTGTTAACGTGGAGCGGACCGAGGGTTGGTTGTTTCTTTTTATTTTATATCTGCACAATGACATATTAATGTTGCAGATAATAAATCATTCCAATTTGTTCATCTTTGCCTGCAATGCTTTCAATCTTCATTTATGACTTAAAAAGTCCGTTTTGTTAGAAGCCGTTGAGAAAATACTCAATTACTATTTTTTACACTGTAGTGCAATTGCTGATGATAAAAGGCTTCAGCTCAGAAGATAAACTGCAAATAATTCTTCAAGAACTAATGTCAGAGGTGGTATACAATGAATTTTTTAGCAGATTATTCTATCATCAATGTGACAGAGTGGCTCAATATTTATTTTGAGAATGTCATTTAAATATTGTTTGACACCTGCTCCCTAAGGCAGCTACTATTACATTAGAGTTTCAAGGAATTTAAAAGTGAGATTTGACTCTGTCTCTAGTAATAAAACATAAACTCATTATAAATGAAGATCTGAATATATTGTTGATATACACAAATTATTTAAACAGATCAGAGTACATTTGATTTAGTTTTGTGAATCTATATGGGAAAAGAATATCTAAGACTCAGCACCTTCCTTTACTCTCATCTTTCAAGTGTTTATTTTTGAGATCATATTTGAAATCTGGCCAAGAATGTCTGCTGTTCTTTCATTAAATGCCTTTTCTAGGCAATCTCCTGTTAAACATGATCACTTCCCTCACTCTACTTCAATTTTCCTCCACATACAGGCTGAAGATGGCATTAGTCATTGGCTGAAAAGACAGCTCGCAGTGCAAACTGCTACAGTAAGCTAACTTTTCAAAATGGAAAGGGGCTCACTATATTCACTGCCATTTGCTCAAGTTGAACATTTCATATTTAGTGCTTTCCAAGGAGGAGCAGTTATCATTTGAAGTACAGGCCATGGATGCACCATTTCACATTAACTATTTTTTGTCCAGGAATTCCTCTCTATCTGCCATTCTTAGTGAATAGTTTTTTCAGAGTTTTAAATCAAATATTTTCTTACAGGTAATTGTAAATAGCCAGAAGATACCCTTAAATAAAAATCAAACTTAATCCCTGCCTCACTCCATGGTAAACAGCAGGACAGTAGGAAATAGAATAATGACAGAAAGTAATAAAAAAGAGTTAGGAAAGAAGAACTGAAGAACTGGCTTGTAAAATTCTGTTCACTTTCCTACCAATTGTTTTGATTCTATGACTTCATTTTTCACTAAATTTCTCTGCACTGTCTCATTAAATTGTCTGAGGAATTCGGCATATGTAATATACTCTTCTTTACCTTTGTTGTTAACAGAATTTCATCTCTTTTGAATGAAACTGTAGGAAATGGCTGCTTTGAAGAAAAACACCAAGGCACTACTAAATGAAGAAGTATGAAAACATAAATGAGAATTATTTGTCTCTTAAAACTTTTCTTAAGTACACAGGAACTCAAAGGATGAGAAATAGCTGCATTTGAACTGATGACAAAAGATGATGTAAACAATAGAAATAACCAACTGTGTCTACTACGTAAAGCGGTAAGAACCACGGGATGAATGGAGAAGCTGCTATGGTGGGCAACGTCGAATGACTTGAATTGCTCCTGCTGAACTTGAAAGGTGAGCACCCTGGATTAGGTCCTCCTTCAGTTTTATGCCTTGGACTCTTTTAAGTACCTTTGTAAGCACCTCAGCTCCAACATTTACTAGCAGATTGCATAGGCAGGAAGAATAAGTAAGTCTTTGCAGTCAGACTCTGTGGGTGTCAGTTCCCATAAAGTGAGCTAACCATATAACCTAGAAGCAGCTCAGATTTTTTATCTATAAAACATATTTTATAATGCAGAAGTATGTGAGGATTAATTGAGATATTTGGAGTGTATAAAAGATACAGGATAAAATATGGATAAATAAATACACAATAAACAGATTTTTAAAAATACATTAATGGTGCCTGGTTTTTAAAATAGTATTTCAAATCACTAGATTTCCACTGAAAAAAATTCTAGTTCTTTCACCAAATGTTAATCCTAGTGGCTTTATAGAGTGCATGTGTAATACAAAGTTGTCTAAAGTAGTTTTGCTACAAGGAGCATCTAGCTAAGTGATACATGAAAGCATTCTGTAGTCTTTGCTGAATGTTAAAGGATTTTATGTTGGAGCATCATATAGGAGTTCTTCAGAGTATCAGCTTCATAGGGTATGGCCTTTTCAAAAACAGAAAAGGTCAATCCCTGTAATTTAAAGAATTTCCCACAATAATTATTGCTCCTAATTAATGGGGGCAAGAAGAATTGAAGACCATAGATTGCTGCAGTAATATTACAATAGCTATTAAATTTTTTCTGGCTTAAATATATTAACCATAAGTTTTGATATGGAAAATTACCTATGTTGAGTATAATTTTTTAAAATATATTGTAAATTTTAAGATGAACTTAAAGCTTATCTATGTCCATTATTAAAATCCTTCAGGTATATTAATATTTCTAATAAAATAAAATGTCACTTATTTACTTTTATCCATATTTGAAATTACTTCAGTCTGACCAAGAGTATCAAATAAAGCTACACAAATGGATAAGAAGAGGGTGACACTGTGTATGTTGTAAAGAAACAGAACCTATTAATATGAATCAGTTAAAGAGAATTTGCTTAAATTTTTAAAAATTTTATCTAGTCTCAAAATAATTATCCACAAATTCAAGTCACTTCAGTTTAATAAATACTTTAATTCTTACAAGGTGTAAAGCACTGTGTTACACTGTTAATACCTCTCCTCTCCCAGTTGTAGTATTATCAAATGCTACCTTCTAAAATAAATTATTGCTTTTCACTTACTTCTCAGAGGGTAATAGAAATAATGAAGGACTGTAATTTTAAGCATTTCTTATTTTCTTCTGCAACATCAATATGGGCATCATTTCTCTGCTAGTACAGTGCCTCCTTTCATCAGGCCAGAAACAACTATAGCACAGAGATTAAATGCCTACACCCACATAAATCACTGAATAAATGAGTCATGAAATTAATATGTAAATTGTGTGTTTAACCTCTATGTATATAGCACTGCCTGTCACCATATTGTAAATCTAAAACTAATTGCAAATTCACAACTCCGCTAAAAGAACACCATGGTAAAAGCTTGACATATTTATTAACCAAATGTTGAAATATATTGAGTAAGTAATTAACTGTAATGTCAGAGAAGGGAGGGAAAATTATATTTAAACACAGATGTCACCTGTAAGAAGCAACTAAAAATATTTTAGATTAGATTTTGATACTAATCAAAGAATATTTTTATTTAATTTTTGACAGGCAAATCTATTCCCATTCATTCACAACTCCATTAAGTATTTCATTTTTAAGTGTTCACATCACTGTCATCTATAGAAATAGATTCCTTTTTGTCTCCTTAGGGAACAGAAAAGCACCTTCCCCCAGAGATTAGATGAGGATAACTCATTTAATGAGTACTCAAATAAATTGTTCAAAATCATACAAAGAATGATATACTATTATTGGTAAATGAGCTGAGAGAGAGATTAGCAAATATATATTCTTTTAAGATTGTGAAACAGTGCATCTACCATTGTTTTCTAGTTATTTTTATGAAAAAGTTTTCATAGAATAGCTTTATTTTCTTGATTAATATTTATTTGTATTATATTAAAATAAAAAACATTACCCCAAATCACCACATTAATAAATTTGTTCAATAAACAACATAAGACAGATAATTTCCCCATGTATCTTAATGATATACTGAACAAAACTACTTAAATGTTGAGTAAATCTAGTTCTCACCTTCTGAAGAACTATTTTGTTTAAATAACAAGTTATTTAGAGAACAACTTTAAACCTGACGTGGCACACAAATAAATGTATATGCAGGGAAATGTGTTAGACTATTGCTGTACTTTCTTGGATTTAGGTCAATTGTTTTTAGAATACATTATCACTGTTAGCCATTATACTTATCTATTTTTCATTTATTGAGTTTATTGGTGCATATTTAGGTATACATAACGATCACATTCAACATTAAAAATCTGATATATTTTGATTCTCATTTCTCCATTTCCCTTCCCTGTCTACCACATGAAATAGGAAGAAAATGTTCTAAGGGAAAAGAGAAAGGGGCAACAGGGGAAAATAAAGAAGGGAAAGAAAAAATTTTGATTGTAAAAGCAATAAAAAAATAGAAACAAATCCACAGTACTTATGACCTTACTGTCTATAAGGATGATAGATTTCAAAAAGGATATAAAATGCACATAATTTAATGATAGGAAATAGTATTAAATACGTGTAATTTTACTTATATTTATGATTTTCATGGTTAATTGTTATGAAAATCAATCAATTAAATTAACTGTCACTGCAAATGCTGATGAAAGCAAATCTGACCCCTTTGATTTCCTTGTCTCACCCAAATCCCTCATCCTCTTTAGAGAAGGCAAAATAGAAATAATTTTAAATTAAGCTAAAGAAAACCTTTTCCCAGAGATTTACATTTCAGTAAACTAGTGGCTTCTGGTTTCTTATGTGTGGACTCTTTAGAATGAGCCTGAATACTTTCAAAAAGCCTAAACTGGTAGCTAGCATTAAAAATCTGAATAACTTTTTGATAAAAAGTATTTGTTTCTACGAAAGTAAAGCAATCCATACTCATAGGTTCTATCCTGGAAAATATTTTCATGTGATATGCAGAAAGAAGTCATTAGCATTCAGCTATTTGTGTGGATGGCTTATCCTGAGCCATCCATTTTCTCCTGTCTGATTATCCTAATAATCAGTGTCACGCATTCTTAGAAGAGCAGACTGCAGACCCGGGCACTATGATGCATGCCTATCATGCCAGCATTCCGGGAGGCTGCGAAAGGAGGATGGCAAGTCAGAGGTCAGGCTGGCCAATGTAACCCTGTCTCAAAATAAAGGCTAAAACAAAAGGCTTGTGAACGTAGTGGTTCAATCCACAGAAGGAGTGATTTGTAAATTTCAGGCCATCTGGCTGCCTGTTAGAGATGCATCCACATCTGTGGCATTCCTAATCAAACTACTTGGAGTAAATCCTACTGCATAAGAACTCTGAAGAGAAGAAAGATACAGCTTTAGCTAATCCTATCAAACAGAAACAAAAATATAACCACAACATTTTATATACGTATTCATTAGGATGTGTCAGAATACAATAATTGAACATATTTTCTTTCAGTTTTTATATATTAGAAGCTAGAGATGAGCCAATAATTATCATTCTTTTTGCATATTCTCAGTATTGAATGACAAAAGTGAAGAATGAATGAAAGATCATCTCTTATATAAGAAATAGGTAGAAATCCCCAAAATGTGTTAAATGCTGTAAGACATATAAAAGTTTAACTGAGTGCCTGCAAAAATATTGGAGTCTATGAAATGTTAGATATGATAGCAATAATGATTATTATCACAACAATAACTATTAAAAATACGAAAAAACTATATGCACATACCTCTGGGTTATGCCAACTGTAGATTTAGAATTGACTTTACATAAATTTACTTTTATAAACACAATATATTTATGCACACTTACATTGGGATGAAGATCTAATTTTTGAGCACAAATAAAATAGATTTATTTTTTATTTTTTATTTTTTTTTAGGTTTTTTGAGACAGGGTCTCGCTTTGTGGTTCAGGCTGGCCCTCAGCTCAGCCTCAAACTCACATCACAGCAATCCTTCTGCCTCTGCCTCCTGAGTGTTGGGATGACAGGTGTGAGCCACCACGCCCGGCACTGTGGTGTATAGTACTGATTGCTGCTGGGGTGAATCTCCACACCCAGTATTGTTATGTGGTTACCCGGGATTAAACCTGGGCCCTTGTGCTTGCAAGACAGGCGCCAGAACCACTGAGCTCTATCCCTGGACCTAAAATAGATTTATTAAGGAGTTTTGGAGGGGTTTTTCCTTAGAATCCTTTTCCAACTTATCTATTAATTCATTAAATAATATTACAAACATAAATAAAAATTTATGAAAAGACCTACTTTTCAAAATGAAGAAACAAGTAAAAGATTTGGTGAAAAAAAAAAGCACTGTTATACATTTCTATAAATCCAGAATACAGCTGGATTCTCATATCTACCTTTCATTCAATCCAATGCATTAGGTTTTTTTGGTTGAGCAATATACAAGGAGAAAGTCCTGCCTCACACATGCACATGTGCTTGGAAAACACGCCCTGGGGACCTTTCACAAGCTTCTTGAAGGGCCGGCTCTTGCATCTTAGAACATATTTTGGGGATTGCTGCTTTAATTCAATCCATCATTTTATGAGAATTTTTCTTTGTTTGTATTAAAATTCTCATCTGTGAGATCAGTGGCATCTCTCTTCTGCAGAAAATTTTGCTGTTATTTTGCTAAAAGTAGAGTCTGTAAAAAGAGCACCATGTTGTTCTTCAACAAGTTATAATTTGGCCTCATCACAGACAAGTAGGTTGGCTAATGAGCACATTTGTCAATTAGTATCATTGTTGATATTCTGTATTTTTCTCTACAAGATGTATCGCAGTTCATTTACATGCTTTTTCCCCCCACTTCTTACAATTTGTTATACTCTTTTGTTTTTAAGAAAATGTCCATGTGGCTCTAGCTTCCAAGTGACAAATGACATGAATCAAAACCTGGAGCGATGAGTGTCAGGAAGAAGCTGCTGTGCTCGCACTCTCAGGTAAAAATCTCCTCTGAGACTTTAGATAGGTCACTCAGTTGACGTGTAGCCAAAATGAGGACAATTAACTTTCTATCATCCGATATGATGAATTTGCCCTCGATATTGTGTTGTTTTCTTTCATTTTGTTTATTAACTTAGTGGCTTACAGAAAACTTCACTAATATCTTAAAGCAGATCAAATACATTTACAAATAACTGGAAAACTTAATTTTGCTTCCGTTTAATAATGCCTAAGAAAAGGAAAACATTGGCTCTGTATGTTAATATAGACCATGGCGGAGCGGGCAACATTTTTCAAGTACTAGTTATGCACGAAGGAGTTTATACCAGGAACAATGGACAATTACACTCTACCAATCTTGCATGCTAGTGGGAGAAAAATTGCTAAAAGGGGACATTTTCCTCACCTTATCTTTAAGCTGGAGATTGGCACTCCACTTTCTGTTCCCCCTGGAGATTTATATTGAACAGATAAAACTTTCCCCTATTTTTTGTTGTGATCTGCTCCTTGTCTCTGTCTGACATTTCATTCTGAAAGGGAGAAAGAACTGCTCATCTCAGTCACAGAGAAGAACAATCTTCGATTTATAACATGCGAGGAACCCATCACTATGATAGAGCAATCTTTTCCCTAGACGTCTCTCTATTGCGGAGGCCGACGCCTCCCTGCCTGGACGCCCCTTCAGCACTGATCAGTCCGTCCCAGCAGCCGGCTAATGGCACCACCTGCCCTCGCGTGCATTTATCATCTTTATCGCAACAGAACTCCTGTTATAGTTCTTCTTCATGTAAACTGTGAAGATAGACTTCCCACAAATTTTAAAAACCTCCTTCCTCTATTTGAATGACACAGCACACACTTAATAGAATAACCCGAAGTGTGTAGAAAGGCTTCATTTTTAGGATAGTTTAGGAATATTGATCCAAGGAATGGTTTATTACTGTTCAAGTCACTGAAATAAAAAGAAGGGTTCTTTGTTAGAAGCTTTCATAGTAGAAATTAAATTTACTCTTCTCTGTCATTTTAAAATTTGGTGCATGGTATAAATGAGTTATTACAATACGCCCTTTAATTACTTTACAACAAATACTTAAGAACAAATACAAAACGGGGAGGGACTATCATGTAAAAATCTCATTTCTAGAAATATAATGAATAAAAGAAAAACATAAGGGCTAGGAATTTAGCTCAAGCGCTATGCTTGCCTCACAAGCATGAGGTCCTTAGTTTGATCCCCAGTACTGCGGAAAAAAAAAAAGAAAACATTAATAAAGAGTAGCCTGTATTTAGTCAGGCAGCAACAAAGTGAACAACTAGTTTTTGTTGTTGTTGTACTCCGTAGTATATGGAAGAATATTAAAGGGACACTGTCACACCAATTTTTTGTACAGTAGTCTATAGCAATGATGAAATTTACTTAAACATGAGAGTGTCAGCCAACTGTCAACAAGTCCAGTTCCCTGTGTTCTGGAGTGGAAATCCTATATTCAAAGTAAATACTCTAGGGCTAAGGCTGCTGACCTTACAAGAGATATGATGTTCCCCTTAGACCCAAATGATATTTGTGGAGTTGATTACTTTTATTTTAGTATTCCTTGATTTCTGAATAATATTCCTAGAAATTATTTTAAAGTACAATAAATCTTGCATATGTATAAGGATGTCATGTATTTCTCTATAAATGTGAGAAATATATTAACCATAGTGTCAAAATATAGGAAAGATAATCTGTAAATATATGCAGATTTCTTGCCTGGTACCATCTCCCTAATATAGTAAACATAAAGAGGCCAGTCAGATACCTGAATAGTTCACATGGCCTTTATAGATTTAGCCTTTTCTTTGTCTATCTCCCCTATCCCACAGCCATCAAATATTCAAACATCCACCTGGTTCTTAAAATAAAGATAAATTCAAGTAGAAATTAAGATCAAAAAATTTCTTGCAGACATGAGTAGCACATTTGTCCAGGAGTCACGTGCTTATACTAAGTTCCCTTAGAATTCCTGAAATGAAGCTATAAAAATCTATTATTTTCCTCATCTGTCAAAAACTGAATTAGAATTTTATATACCAGAGCTACTTAGATAATAAATTTTATTTGCACAACCAAGTAGAAAAGGGCAATATATATCGACCACCTGAGCAAAGATCATAGCAAAGAACTTAGAAAGCATTTTTTCAAAAGATGATAGGATATCAGTGAGTGACAGACATTCTAAACAGACTACAGTATTTCTTGACTTAATTCAAATGAGACAAACTTGCTGCTTTTATCTTTTTTATATCCATGAGACCATGAAGACAAGCAATCTTTTTTTTTTTTTTTCTTGAGACAGGGTCTCACTTTTGTAGTTCAGGCTGGCCCTGAGCTCAGCCTTGAACTCACAGTAATCCTCTTGCCTCTGCCTCCTGAGTGCTGGAATTAGAGACGTGAGCCACCACGCCTGGCACCATGTTATGTGGTTCTGATTGATGGTGGGCTTTAGTCTCCACACCCAGCATTGTTGTATGTGGTTTCCAGGAATGGAACCTGGGCCCTTGCACTTGCTATACAGACACCGGAATCACTGTGCTAAATCCTTGGCCCAAGACAAGCAATCTTTAAGCTTAATTTCATGCATAATCTTGTTTTAATGCAGTAATGTATTTAAATAGTCAGACACATGAGGATATCTTGTGCTACTGAAAAAATGACGCAAGTAATCATCTGATGCCTACAGCATTTTTCAGAGTTAAAGGTCAGGATTCCTACAAGGGAATGTGCTTTGCAGAAACAAACTGGAAAGTTCCCACTGCACCTCTAATGAGACCATCAGTCCGAACTTTATTTTATCTTTTGGTAAATTGACAGCATAAGGCTTTTGCAGTAAAGATGATTAGGGTTGTCCATAGTGTCGGGTGTTAGAACTTTACTTATCTTTAAAAGTAGATGTAATAATAAAAATAATATTATAAGCTCTCTACATATTTAATGTAAAATTACTGTGGATTCCTTGTGTTAATATAGTGACAGTGTTTTATCTGGGACATTAATTTAATAACTAACTATGAGTGCTTTTGCAATGATATATCCTAACACTTCTATATACAGAACTTTGTAAGTACTGCATTTATAGATACAATTTATAATAATAATGAAAAGAATGCAGGTAACATGTTCAGAATTTGTGATAATTCAAATAAAGTACATGAGAAAAATTATGTAAAAGTATTGTGAAATAATATGAACTACCATAAAAAGTGTGGCACTATTAGTGCTTCTTTTAATAACTATAATTAATTTTATGTGGGTCCACACAATAATATGGCTTATTTGACAAGAACAAGGTAATATTATGATTGAACTAATACCTCCAAGTAATGAGTACTTATTGATATTCCATTATAGCAAAATAATAGACTCTCAGCTCTCAAACATACAGTCACTACAAATAAAATAATCCCACTGATGACATTTTCATTAGTTTTTTATAATCTTTAATCTTCATTTTTTATTGTGATTTGTTTTATTTTTATTGGTGCATGTTTTCAGTGTGTATGGATTATAATCATTGTAGAGAATTGGTACATACAGAAAAGACATTTCAATTCTATATCCCTTTTCCTCCACCTCTTTCTATTTTTTCAGCATCAGATTTATTTATTTATCTTATCAAACCTAAAAGTTATCATAGGAGAGAGAGGTTAAAAAAAATCATACATAAAACACGTGAGACAATTATATTAAGTCAAAGTACACTTTTAGACACACTTTCCATGCTGAATTATAATAACTTTATTTTTCTCTGTGTCCTTTTTGCTCTTGTCTGCCTTTCATTTTGTACTTCACTTATATCATATCTTAGAAATTATGTGATATCTAAGCCCGTGTGCCTGATTTTACTTCACTTAATGTTATGGCCTCAAGCTGCATCCACAAAATTCAGAGACCACTTGGTAATTCTCTGAAACACAAAATTCTCCACTGTGATATGTGTTTTCAATTCAGAATTGAGTTTAACCAGATCATTCTTTCAAGACCACTTCCCCACAAATGACTCAAGTTCATCCTTTACTCCAGAGCAGCACTGCACAGTGTGGAAATCGCATATTTTCTTCATCCATTCACTTGTTGATGGAAAATAGTTTCTTTCCAAGATTTGGATTTTAGGGATTATGTGGCTATAGATATGGATATACATGCATCACCAAGATTTTAATTTCCTTGCCAAAAAAAGAAAGAACATGTGGTGAAGAATGCACAGTGGACGCTTATTTTTTCAGTGTGCCTTTAAAGTAGAACAGCTATAAGAGATCCTTCGCCATATTGGTCCTATTTTATTATACCCAAGATTATTTTCTGAAATAATTTTAATTACTTATTAATTGTTATAATTCTCTCTTAAATCCTTTTTATCAGACTGTATTTGTTTTTTGTCAGTTTTTTGAGACAGGGTTCACTATGTCCTTCAGGATGGCCTTGAACTTACTATGTAGTCCAGACTGGCCTCAAGCTTTCTGCAGTCTCCTGCCTCAGCCTCTTGTGTGCTAGGATGACAAGTATGCACCACCAAGCCCAGATAGACTAAATCATTCTAATTGTGAAAACTACATTAAGTAAACAAGATTGCATAATCTGCATATAACATAATTATGAATGCATTTTTCTATTTTGTATTTAGTTATTTTCCTCTGAATGAGTATATATTAGAAACCAAGTCTTTCTTCAAATAAAATTTGGTAGCAATCTACTTTTGATCCGTAAAGTTCTAAAAGGCATTTATACATTCATACAATACTAAATTGTGCAAAATATATTAATGTTTAGCAAAAACATAGACATTACTTATAGTAAAAATTTCCTTACATTTTGTTGATGAGAGTCAAGATCAAGAAAAGTTCATTACTTGCTTAATACTGCACAGAATCTGGCCCATTCAGCTCAGAGATACTAATTGTAGGCTGTGTAGTCTATTCCTGCCTCTGTGGTATCACACTCCTTCAACCTCAGTCCGATCAATTATATATCTTCATTTTGCCCTAAATTGACTATTATCATATCTCTCCACACTTTTTTTTTTTCAGAACTGGATATTGAACTCAGAACCGTGCACTGTTGCCAGAGAGGTGGCAGCAACACTGAGCTACATCCACAGCCTTCTTTCCAAACATTTTAATCAGTAGTAGAAATAGTATTAGGATAGTTAATAAACTCAGAATTTTATCATACAATACAAAAACTTTTCAAATTTACAGTATAAATATAATAAAAGCAGACTGTTGTAATCAATGCTTTTGACTGGTCCTGAAATGTAACCTCACTTAGAATACAATAAAAGATAAAAGAATATGTGGATTTTTTAATAGAATGGAGTATTATTCTGCCATTAATAATGATAAGATTGAGTCATTCATATTCAAGTAGATGTACCTTTAAGACATCCTCGTAAGTAAAATAAATAGGTCACAGATGTGTAAATATTGTATCTTTTCTCTGGCATGAGAAAATGAAAATATAAATGAATTCTAGTATGTATAGTTGATATTGTGAAATAGAAAACATTTAAAAGGGAAGAGTGTGTAGGGGTAAATAACGAGGGGAAAAAGAATATGATAGGAATAAAAAAAGGAAACAAAGCTTATGTATATAGGGGAGTGGGGGTTACAGGGTGGGTAGGGTAAGGGGAAATACGGAGAATCAACTTGTGTTATATTCTGGTACAAACTCTCAATGTTGAATGCGATGGTGATGTGTATTCATAATGTACCAATAAAGATATGAATGAAAGAAAATGTTTTTAGATTAAACTCCACCTCTTACTATAAAATAATTAATTATTAAAATCATTTATGTGTAGTCAGTCCTGGATTACAATTACTATTTTTAAACATATAAGACTTATTGAATTTCCCAGGCAATTGGACACTAACATATGAAAAAATAAAAATAAATTATTCTTAAATACCAACAGAAAAATTAATATTATTTAATGCTACAAAAATACTGCCCAGCCCCAAAAACAAAAACAAAAAATACTGTCAGTGTCTTAATGTAAGGGTGACAGGTAGAAGTGTGAATGATCTTCTTGTTTTATATGTAAAATGCAGATTAATTCCATGGTGCTGAAAAGAATTCCATCTTACACAGAATTTATAATCCATTTGGACAGTAAGTGACAAAATAGCTTCACAAACAAACAACAAACAGCTTTCACGTACTTTCTTTTTACGTGCTATTTCTCGTGTTATCCTGACAAATTGAAAAAGACTAGTCAGTTACAATGAAGAGTAAACGTTTTTTGGAAGACACCCTGAAAGGTGACAGCACCAAAGACTATAGTCTCTGCTTCTGTGAAGACTTTTTCCACCAAGTGGGTGACATATTACATTGAAATATATAATCTGTTTAGGGCTGAAAAAATAGACTCTCACACAAGGAGAGACAATGTCTGGAGAAAGTGGAAGACAGGGTGAGCATATCTTTTCTGTCAGCTTGTTCTAGAAAGCAATTTGAGGATGGATTAAGAACAAGAAATAAAATAACAGAAATAATGCAGCAGTTATCGTGATAACATATTTTCTTATTACACTGAGCCCAAAGAACTTGTACATGTACTCAGCCCAAAGAACTTAAGTTTGAGGACAGCCAACTTAAACACTGCAGAAATGCTTTACAGAGCTCCAAAATTCAGAGACCACTTGGTAATTCTCTGAAACACAAAATTCTCCACTGTGATAGGTGTTTTCAATTCAGAATTGAGTTTAACCAGATCATTCTTTCAAGACCATGAAAGATTTCACTTGCAGGATTCATACTAGCTTACAGGGATGTTAGCAAGTGATAGTTGAGAAAGAAATAGTGTCTTAGGTCATTTGCATTTGGTTCTACTTGCTGAGATAAAATACACTGAGCTGAAATGATGATGTGAAGACATGGGAAAGTGGTGCCAATAAGCAAGGCTGATTTCTCCCAGTCAGAAGAGTCTATAGCAAATATTCTTCACTCACCTACAGATGCTCATTGAACAAAGCTTGTGGTATTTAAAAACCCTTATGCAGACATTCTTTTTTTTCTGGTATGAATTTAGTAGACTTGATCCACATGCACGAGAAGGACATAAGTGAACAAGATGGATAATGCCGAGCAGTGCGAGAGATCCGAGCTCTCACACTCTGCTTACCGGTGGTGGGACTTTAAACTCTTGAGGAGCATATTCTGAAACTTAAAATAAGACTAAGCCTTTGGGTTATTTTTCCCTCATTGCTGAGACAAAGTACCTGACCCCCAAAGTTAGAGAAGAAAGGGTTTATTTAGCTCACAGTTTGTGAAAGCTTCAGTCTATAATTGGCTGGCGCCAAGATAAGCTGGCACATGGCACGGTGGTAAGACAACAAAGCAACAAAGGAACTTTAACAGCATCTTTCTTCCCCTTGATATTATCCAAACTACCAGGATGAGGGTGATGCTGAGCCAACCAGTGCACCGGTTTAGTGCTCACACCCTTAATCCCAGCATCACACACTCTAGATTCAACCACTTTTGAAAAAGCCACCTAGGACCATTTGAGTCTTTGGGAAGGCATCTAGACCCAAGCCTCAGCATCCATGTCCAGCACTGGTGAACCTTACTCATGAACACATTCACTTATGTACTCAAAGAGGCAACATTCCTAACAGCCCCACATTAGATGCAAAACAACAGTTCAGCAAAATAAGTGAATATATTTTTTATGTATTCATACAGTGAGATGTTACGTAGCAAGGGAGAGTAAAATCATGCTACATGTAAGATGTGGGTTCTATTTAGATCATTAAGTACTATACAGATAAATACATGATAAATATCAAAATGAAATTCACCCATTGGCAGAATGGTAGTATCTGTAACAGCCAAAAAGTGGCTTCTGGAGTCCATCATGCTCTGACTATTGATTTGTGAGCCAACTTCTCGGTCATGGATACATTGTTCTTGTGAAAATTAGTTCTACTGCATACCTACAAATCATGTAATCCTCTCTGTTTATATTTCAGGTAAAAGGAAAAAAAGTACAACCTCAATCAATCACTTAGAAGCTCAAGCCAAATGTCATTACTGCTTAATCCTATCACTGTTATCTATAATAATACTATATCTAGTACTATATAATCTCTGATGGAGAAAATTTGATATTGTGACCTTACAGTTTCCTCTGCTAGCTAAACAGTCATTCACTGACCACAAAATTGTGAATCCTTTGCCTTTTTCTCGCCTTTATTGCTACTCACTTTCTAGTAGTTACTTGGTGAATCCTCATAAATATGTATACACTAAAGCCAACCTATCAATCTCACCACAGTTTCCACATGATAGTTTAAGGAATAATGAGAAAATTTCAAGAAAAATTTTTATTGAATTTCTCATAATATAAGATTCAGGTATCGCACTGAGTCAACTCAAAGTAGAAACCCAATATCCAATATTGGAAATTTTAAAAAACACCAAATTTTGTATTTGTATGAATTTTATGTTTTGGCATTATGTAGTGGTACGGACTCACGTTCGTTATGCCATGAAAACTACTAGTGTGTCTGAATTGCTCCTTCATGCAAGTATAGATGTAAACACAGAGAAGCAATGAACAGTTCTATTAAAGAAAAAACACCAAACATCGAGTTTTCCTTATGTAAACACAGTACTGTTTCAGTAGTTTAATAAACGGCAAATGACTTTTTTCTGGAACATAATGAATGTTTAAGTATACCATATGTATGTGCACACACACACATATATAATTTTCAAACTTAAGAAGATTGTATAACTATAAAAAGCTTTTAGTTCAGCATTTGCTTCTCTACTATGAAGAACTTGTTTACTTCATAGTATGAAGAAGGAAGTAAGAATGTATAACCTATGTTTGGTACCATGAAATATCTTCGCAGTTTATTAGCCTAGAAAAATTATTAAACTCAGGACAATATCTTTCTTTTTGTTGAATACCTACAATAAACACTATCCATTAAAGAAATAATTTAAAATTTAGGAAATGTATCCTACAAAATGGCAATAAAGACACAGAAAAATGCAATCTATTCACTGAAAAGAGTGACTTGGAGTCAGTCTTCAGAAGTCAATAAATATTCCTTATAGTGACTATAACCCTGCTAAAAACCTTGCCAAGTGAAACACAAAAGATCTTCATAAACAGAATCATCAGACAGTACATTATGCTTATTAAGGTAAATCCAATTACCTGATTATTAAGATGAAAACGACTTTACTTTCAAAAATTGATCAGAATTCATCTGACATGCCCAAGGATTTCACTGGAGTGCAAGATCATAATTGTGCACATCAATGTCTACATTGCATCCAGAAAAAAGTAAGTGCTACCTAGGCACTGCCAAAGGAGAGCCCAACAGAGTTCATGGCTCACGCTTTTCACCAAATATATAATTGCTTCCCTTCTTAGAAATAAGCCTTATTTCTTCAGTGCTGAGGACACTCAATACATACCCATGCTCCAGCCAAAATCTCATTCTTAATTTTGAGATAAAGGGGAAAATAATGACATAAGTTTCATAATATATAGACTTTTACTACCAATTATGCTTTCAAATTCATATTGCTTTTACTCCTTTCTTCAACTAATAACTATGCCACGTGTTCTTAATATATGACAAAATGGTTGCTGGTTAAGAGTTCTCTACAAATGCAAATGGTACATAGCTTGTGGCCCAGAGTTTGTATTCACTGGGAAAGCTGAACAAGTAAAGGTCACTGTTCAACAGCATGAAAAGTGGAAATTAGGGAAATGAATGGCATTATATTAGTGTGATAGGCAGAAACAGATAAGACAAGATACTGCTTCCTGGACCACTGTTTGCTCTGGCCTCTGTGAGATAAAGCAATTGGAAACATGGAAGAATCTAGGACACCTGTTCCCCTCGTGATGTTTGCTACCCCTTTGAAGTTGCAGTTTGTGTTTACTACTTGCTTCCTATAGATAACACCTGACCTCAGGACAGGACACTTTGCTTAGATAGATTTCACTTGCAGCTTTTTACAGGAACTGAAAAATGCTTGTTTGAACAAATCAGATCACTGGAAAATGAAATAATGTATTGTAAAAGCCCTATAAAGCGAGGAGTACAGCTGATCTCGAGGTTGAGCATTGAGCACAGCTTTTCGGAGTAACTCAATGTGCTTGCAAACAAAATTCAATCTATTTCTTGTTTTCTCATAATTCTGTGCCTCTGTGTGTTCTGTCTTGATGTCCTAGAATGTTAGCTGTAAGAAAGATCAACTAAATCTGACTAAGCAGAGATGCTCTGAGAAATGCTACTTCTAAACAAGTGAATATATGACCCAGTAATGGTAAATAAATAGAAAGAATACATAGAACCGCAGTCTAAAGTGGTGTAAAAGTACTAAATACATGAAATGAAACACAATTCAGACATTATCCTGAAAGGTCAAGGTCACTATACATACACTTTATTTCTGATTTCTTTCTTTCAATAACCCATAAGTCGACTTACAATGAAAAGAAAGATATGAATCCTATTGACAGACACTAAAAAACATCTGAGCAATGTTCAAAATATACCTATTATTTCTAAATATGAAATAATTTCACCTATTAAATTATTTTCTCAGTGGCATCTACATGAAAGAATATCCATTTCCATATTTTAAAGAGTGGACAAGATATATTAATATAAAACTAAAAGACAAAATGTATAATTGCAACCAAAAGACAAGAGAAAAGCTTCTGAAAATGTATTAATTTTTTATAGTAGTACTTTTATCTACTTAAAATTTTAAGAATTTAATTAGTAATTAATTTACTTTCAATGACATATGATGTTGACCCTGTAATACATAATCCTATATTTGGAGTAAAAATAAGTTTTGTTATGTAGCATGTGAATAATACAAGTGTATTAGAAGCTCATGGTATACATGGACACCATTCTTGACTTAAAGCTCTGGGATTTTTTTCCTAAATCTATTTGTCAGAATACAAAAAAAAGATGCAAAATCTCAAATAGAATTGTGATTTTATGAGGAAATTTAAAGATCTTTCTGCCAGCATTTTTCTCTTTCAAAAATTGCTTTTCATGAGAAATATTTACAAGTAATGCTACTCCAGACAGAAAATGTAATCTCAACTCACTTCCATAAGAGAACAGTAGACCAGAGAATATAATCTTTTCTTATCCTATAGCTCATCTCCTGTGTTGGCAAAATAAATCCCCATATTAGTTTTTCTTAGACAATTTCAATCCCAACCTGGTAGAAAACTTTACTTTTTCAGCTGCTCTATAACACCAAAGAACCAGATTCTTTAAACCTACATTATGCCAACACATGAAAATTTTGTATGTATAACTGCAAGTTTCTGACATTTTGAATCCAATTTTTGTTCACTGCAAGATCCACATAGATGAACACTTTTCAGTTGAATTATACTCTATCATTTGATTGGTTCATGCATTCAAAACTGCCTTTATTTTTATAAAGTTCTCCAGAAAACTTTTGAACAGTTCTGAAAGAAATATACAATTTGACCTCTACAGTGCTTTGCTGTGTCATGTCAATTTTCAGAAAGAATAAGTTTTAGTAAGGCACTAATGATTTCCCAGGGAGTGGTAATAATCATGTTGCTCCTTTTTTCAACTATGAACATTCGTTAATTAAAATAATTTGAGAACCAGAGTTCTGACATCCTGTATTAGTAACTACTAGCTATACAATTTTGCAAAATATCTCTGGATTTATAGTTCTCAATTTGGCATTGTGGTATACAAACTCCTGGTTTTAAATATTTGCAACATAGATATGAGTAACAAAAAAGACAGAATATAGTTATCTTCTAAGAAAAGTAATAAATCATTTTTGTTACTATTGTTCATGAAATTTAGTTCATTTCAGTTCATTTTAATTACACAAAACAATTTCACCAGACTGAAACAAAACCTTACAAAGACTGACAGCTGTTTTCAAGAGTGGTCCTAACACTCTCTCTTCTTTCTTTTCTTTTTTGAGAAAAAACAGTCTATAGATTTATTCTTGTTTTTAGCTTAAAAGAGAAACTGGATTTGGAAGGTCTGATTTTTTGAGTTCTTTATATATTCTAGCAATGGCCGTTTCTGATATGAACAGACACTTTTCAAATAAAGTAACAGCAACAAAGTAGCATGAAAAAAATCTCAACTTCACTGGTCATTTGAGAGATGAAGATGAAAACAAAGCTGATTCCATCTCACTCCAAAAAGAATGGCTGCTATGAAGAAATCAGCAAACAATAAATGCCAATGGGGCTGTGGGGAGAAAAGAACCCTTCTCCACTCTTGGTGGTAATGTCTACTGGTGCAACCACTGTGGAGAGTCCTTAAAAACATCAGGATTAGAGGTCCTATTTGATCCAGCTAGTTCACTACTGGGTATATTTATGAAAGAATTAAAAGCATTTTATCAAAGTGACATATGTGCACCCATGTTTATAGCGGCTCAGTTTGTGGTAGCTAAATCTTGGAAACAGCCCAAATGCTCATCATTTGGCAACTGGATAAAGATGTGTTTTTTAAAAAAGGAAATTGAGTATTACTCAGTCATAAAGAATGGTAAATCACAGACATGTATAGGTAAATGGGTGCAATTTGAGGCCATACTTATAAGTGAAATAAAGAGGACATAGATGTGTAGATACCATGTCATTTCTCTAGTGAAAGAAATTGAAAATATGAGTTCCAAAAAGTATGATAGGTATTATGAAATAGGAAGAAAATGTTTGAAGGGAAAAGGTAAGTGGGTGGGTGAAGGTGAAAGCAAACATGGGAAAGAAAATTCTAAGGGTGAAAAAAAAAATCTGAGGGTAAAAAGGAAACAAAGCTTATGTATTCAGAGGGGATTAAGGGCTGAAGATAGAAGTGGAGAATGGGAAAAAACAATAATCAAGATATATTATACATTATAAATTGCCAGTGAGGAAGGTAATCATAATGTATTCCTAAAATGCACCAATAAACTCAAATTATTGAGAGAGAGAGACAGAGACAGACAAACAGAGAGACAGAGAGACAGAGAGGAACAAAGAGAAATTGGGAAGAAAAGGAGAAACAACTTTCTATAGACATCCAAAACTTGCAAAGTACTATCCACTGAACATAAGTGTGCATCACATTTTGCAAACTGAGACCAATTTTCAGAAAAATAAGAGTAATCATAAAAATCTTGTCAGTAAATTCTAAATCTAGACAATTTCTAGGCTGAATCTGAAATTAAAACATCTCAAGAACCTTGTAACCAGAATTGTGAAAGATCTTGGTTAAAAGTGTTTTAAAATTCTGGCTTACAATATGGATTAGAACTTGAGTTTAGAATAAAATACCTAAATTCATTAAATTTCCCAATGCAGGTAATCAGTATTTTTGAAAATGCAAATTTTAATTTTGAATATTCATGACTTTTTGTTATTAATCATTAAATCACTACCACTGGAATAAGATTAACAGAATGATGAATTGTTTGAAAAACCAGATGTTCTCACCATTTAAGAAAATTATAAATGTTTTATGAATTACATCAGTAAATTTTGCCTCAAATAAAATATTTCAAAATCCAAATTTTCAAAATAAATTTCACTCATTTTTTAAAAAATTCAAGTCTTCATTTGTAATATATATATTTATATTTATATTTATTTTATATTTTATATATATATTTATAAATATTTTATATATTTATATATATAATGATCAAGTTCAACATTGAGAATATTTCCCAGTATATAACACAACTTAATTCTCATTTTTTCCATTCCCCTACCCACCCTACAATGCCCAGTCCCATATATATGTAAGCTTTGTTTCCTTTTCATTATCATCATATTATTTTTCCCATCATTACTTACCCCTACACCTAATTTCCTTTTAAATATTTTCTATTCCACAATATCTACTTTATATTCTAGAACTTATTTGCATCTTCATTTTTTCATACCACAGAAAAGATACAATATTTAACATTTGTGACCTATTTATTTCATTTATGAGTATGTCGTGAAGATACATCCATTTGAGCATAAATGACTCAATCTTATCATTTTTTATGGCAGGGTTATACTCTAGTCTATAAAAGAACTGCATCTTCTTTATCCAGTCTCTAGTTGATACACATTTTGGTTGTTCCCAAGATTTAGCTATCACAAACTAAGCTGCTATAAACATGGGTGCACGTATGTCAGTGTGAGATGAATCTTTTAATTTTTTTGTATATATACCTGGCAGAGGAATAGCAGGGTCAAAGGGGACTTCTGTTTTTGTTTGTTGGTTTTGTTTTTGTTTTTGTTTGTTTTTTTTGAGACAGGGTCTCGCTTTGTGGTTCAGGCTGGCCCTGAGCTCAGCCTCCAACTCACATCACAATCCTCCTGCCTCTGCCTCCCGAGTGCTGGGATTACAGGCGTGAGCCACCACGCCCGGCACTGTGGTATGTGGTACTGGTTGCTGCTGGGTGTGGGTCTCCACACCCAGTATTGTTATGTGGTTA
>PVIR01018335.1:0-33512 GCA_004026965.1 Petromus typicus | reverse complement strand
AGTGGACCTGGCTTCATCTCACCTTGTGAGCACCAGCTTTAGCTCTACCCTTGTGAGGCTACCTGCCATGGTAGGACACAGTCCTGGGGGGCCTCACCTGAGGCCAGCAAGATGATGACACCTAATCTTAGGCTGGCAGCCTCCAAACTGTGAGCTCAGTAAACCTCTGCTCTCTATTCAGTACTCGCCTCGGGTGTTCTGTTGTAGCAACAGAAATCAAACCCACACAGCAGCCTTCTTCACTCTAGGCCTGGGGCTGGCTGGGCATGGCGGACCTCACTGAAGAGACTGAGCCCAGAGATGGCCCACAGAACATGAGCTTTGAACAGCATCCCACAATCCTCTGCGCAGCCAACAGGTGGGAGCTCCAGCACCAATGGAGGGTGAAGAAACAGAGGCAGGAAGTAAACAATGACCAAGAGGTGACAAGGACACTAAGCAACAACCAGTGGGCACTGGATGTGCCAAAGGCATGGCAAAGGCTCATATCCCTTAGCTGGTGGGGTCTACTTCAGAGGAAACACACTACAGAGTGGAAAAGGTGTGCCCAAGTGTCACTGCCAGGCATCTGGCATCCTGGACCAGCACCACTGTGTCCAGTACATGCTGCCCCTGGAGCTCTGTCCATAGGAGAACACTTCTCTTTCCCAGCCCATGGTGTCAGGCACCCATGACAAGGCCCTCGATGAGGCCCAGAACAGCAAGTCAGGATGGTGTGTTCTGGGGAGGAGCAGGAGAAGGCAGGTCCCAAGGTCCGCAGGCAGGTCCCGCTCATCACAGATGGGATCCAGAGCCAATGAAGCTCTGCACACAGAGTCTCTATCAGCCCCACAGGCCACACATGAGGCCAAGCCTCAGAACACATCAAGGACTTGCAAAGACCTCGTGGTACATGGACACACCGGTAATCAAACCCAAGGTGCCCACACACTGTGCTGGCCCCACCTCACACCGTCATCCCTTCAGAGTGGCCTTGGGGATAAAACTGGACAGCTGGACATGCCCTCCTTGAAACTGTGACACTTATGCCTAACTATCTAACTTAATTGGCTCGGGAACCACCGATGGGTCAGTAAAGCACTTTACTTCGTGCATCTCGGTGACCATGAAGGGGTGACTGTGTCGGGCGTCTCACTCCTTCTGCTCAGGCTCTGCTTCCTGGCTACCATGAAGTGAACCCTGGCTGCCTCGCACCCTTCCGCCATGATGGTGCTACCCTCAGGCAGCTGACCATGGAATGAATCCCCTGAGACCACAAGCCACGTGAATCGCCCTCCTTAAAGGTGTGGGTATTAGGAATCGTGTCCTAGAAACAGGACAGCTGACAGCTACAGGGGCTGCTGCCCCTCAGCAGACCCAGGCCGGCGCGTACCCTTCTTCCTGGCCAGTGTGATGATGTCCGCTGCGCTCTTGCTCATGACCTTGGTAATGTATACAGGGCAGTTGATCCGACCCGCGATGGTGATGGCCCGGAACACAGCCTCAGCCTCCAGCTGGGGACACAGCAAGTACAAGGGTCACAGAAGGCTGGGGGGGGAGTCACCACCCCCCAAATCGCAGGGCTTTCCCTCACTCAGGTCTTGGGATACCTCTTCATTGAATGTGCTCAAATGGAAAAATAACATCAAAGGGGAATTATGTTATAAATTGAAAAAAGAAATGAGTTTGGTTAGAGCTGGGAGACAGGGTTATGCTATCAATCTTGTTTAGTTTTCTCCTCCATCTCTATGGGAGAGATCAGGTAGAACCTGACATCAAAGACACAGACGTAGTTCCCGCTGTGTCGATGCCAGACACGGGTCCACAGGACCTCTGCTGAGTGGCCTTCTGCTGACTCACAGCCTGGTCTCCACTCCTTCTAGGCCAGTGTGTTCAGAGGGCCAGATGACAAACGACCAGCTCTATTTCAGTTTGGTGTGCTTTGTTTTGTGGTACTAGACATTGTGTGCAGGACCTTCACACTGAGCTATGTCCCCAGCCATTCATTAATTTACTTTTTAAAATTTTGAGACAAGGTCTAAATAATTCACTAAGTTGCCCAGACTGAGCTCAAACTTGAGATTCGTCTCTCTCAGCCTCTCAGAATGTTATATTTACAAAGTATACCAGCATACCTGGCTATTTTTGGCTTTTGTGTTTCATTTCCAATCTGCTATGTTATCTCAAAATTTTGTTCTCTGGGGTAAAGCCACTGGTCACACAACATGGGGTGACAGCAGCACTCATGGGCTCTAAACCCTCCCCAGGTGTCTATGGCCCAGAAGCAAGCAGCTCTGGTGTCCCTGGGGCCCAGCAAGTCTGTGAATCGTGCTCATGACTGGATGATGACACTGAAAACATCCTGCACTGCAGATGGCTGCTCAGGTGCCACCCACAGTGCAGCATTTTCATGCCAGGTCTGCCTGCCTTCCGTCTGCCCGTGTCTGTGTGTGTGTGTGTGTGTGTGTGTGTGTGTGTATACTCATGCTCACATACTGCCACCCAGGGGAGGAATCCATTTTCAGTTCCAGAGCACCAGGAGGCGAAGTGGTCCCTTGCGGCACACCAGGCTGCCCTCCAACTCACAAAGCCCCAGCACAGTCCTCCAGTTTGGACACTGGAGTGTGTGCAGGCTTTCACTGTGAAGCCCCTGGACCTTGGGACAGCACAGCCTCTTGTTGGCCTCCCTGATGGACCTGCTGCCCCTAGACCCAGGGAAGGAGCAGACGGAAAGGGAAGGAGCCGGGCACAGCTGGGGCATCTTTACCTCCTCAGGTCTGCTCAAAGCATGGCCCTCAGGACCGGTGATGCCCATCTCCAAGATCCGCTTTTGTTCCTACAAGACAGTGACACAGAATCGGGTTACAGGAAGGCAGAGCCCTTCAGTCCCTCTTCGGTCCCAGCTTGGACAAAAGGGGCAGTTATGGCAGGTCTGACAGTGGAGCGAGTGTGAGCCGGGTCCTTCTGCAGCACTTCTTCCTCCATTTATCTCCTGTCCCTACAGGTGAGCTGTGCACACCCACCCCGCTGTCCACACCGGCACTGTCCACACCCACCCTGCTGTCTATACCCCACACACTGTCTACACCAGGAGCAGGAAGCTAAAGTTGACACAACTTGTTCACCACAACTCCTAAGAGGCTGTCCCCAGCCTAATGGAGTTGAACGGTCCTGAGAGGCGACCAAAAGGTATTAATCCTTTTCTTGCATAAGTGATGTTTTGCTCAGCAGTGGGTTGGTTCTCACAGGACTGGTTATGAAGCCAGCCTGGCACCTGCCCCAGGCCTTTACACACTCGCTTCTCCTCCACACCTGTTCCCCTCACAGCCCTCCAGAACTAGGATCCAAAATCAAACTTCTGCATCTATACTCAGAATCAGGAATTTTGTTACAACAACAGAAAACAGTCCAAAACAGAAAGCTGGTGCCAAGAAGCCCAGAGTTGGGGCTGTAACGATGTCTGGAAATGTGGGCATAGCATAGGAGCTAGTGAGAGATGGGAGAGCTCAGAGGAGCAGGTTGGACAGGGCCTGGGTGCCCCTAACACACAGCAGTGCTGACTCCAGAGAGAGCGCGGAGGAGAAGCCTGGGGAAGTGGAATTCCTTAGACCGGCCGAGTGTGGTGACCAGCGTGCTGTGGGAATCCAGAGGAATGGCCACTCCATGGATGTCGGTGGCAGTGAGGACTTCTCATTAACAGACGGCTGTGAAGTCACAAAGGTCTCAGCCAAACTGGCCAGGACTTCAGAATTCACAGAAGGCGGATTTAAAAGCAATGAACTAGAATTTCTGGCTAAAAGTAAGACGGAAGGAGCTGAGTGGTTACTTTTTCCTGTTTATGCTGAGATTAAGGAAAAAGGAATGACTTAGAGACAGAATTTACCATTTAAAAAGGAAAAAGAACATGAAGCTTTGGAGAAGGTGCAGCCAGGTCACATGTGGAAAAGGAAGCAGGGTTGGCAGTGGACCCCAGTGTGCGGCGAGGGGACAGGGCCAGGAGTGGACAATTACACTGCGGGACAAGAGCTCTCTGGCTCTGTGAGGAGTAAATAGTCACAACAGATAAGCTGCTGGCAAAAGGCTTGCAGGCCCGGTGAGAATCAATAATTAAACGCTGGGGCAAATGCCACAAAAGGAAGCATGGATTAGTGGGGCACGTGTGTCTGGCCCTGTCCTCCCCTTTCCTCAGCAAAAACTGCCCAGTCTCAAGACAGTTCCGGGTCCACACTGTTTTTCCCCTTACACAGACGTACTACATAACACCCAGTGTTCTTGGCTTGGGGCTTTCTTCTTCTGAAGTCTCCCTGATGGCTGGGCACCCTCAGTGGATAAACAGCACCCCTGCACCTAGAGTTGGTGACTGAGCTCAGTCCTGTATTCACATAACCTTTCCATCCTCCACACCAGCTGTGGTCACTCACTGAGACCAGCAGTGCCCCTGTGAGGAAAGCCTGCTGCTGCAGATCAGTGGGGAGGACCAGCCTCCCAAGCCTCGAAAAGGAGCGAACACATCCGACATCTCATACAGATGGGGACACAGGCAGCCAGAACAGCTTAGGAGCCTACAGTGAGGTTGAAGGTCAAAGGTCAGGGTTGTGCCCAGAGGCCCCTCAGTTGTCCAACTGTTAGGTGACCAGGACAGACTGTTTCTCACTTTGGTTTTTTACTTTAATCTCTCCTGCTTTGCCTACTTGGTGGGTCAAACTTTAAAATGAAAAAACAATGTGAGCAACATTTACAACCCTTCTGAAAAACATCTGATACAAATTAGTTAACTAATTAACTTTTAAAATATTGAATGCTGAGACAGTGTAACCCCAGCTGTGGGATCCTAAAGTACCAGAACACAGAGCCAGGTGCTACACATGGACCATGGAGAAGAGATCTCAGTCTACCTGAGATCTTCCGGGCCCCTCAGGTAGACGACAGGGGTTCCTTCTGGTCATGCCAGGCTTTAGCTCCATGCACCCGTCCTGGCTCCAACAGGCCCACATGAGCTCAGGCCACAGACCACAGGTGGAGAGACCCAGCGGGTCCACGTGGTACTAACTCTGCAGGCGCCTCAAATATAAGAGCTGCAGCATCTCAGCAGCTTTCAGCCAGATTTCAAGTTTTCCTTTGTAGTTTATGTCCAAATGTGCCCTTGGAGCTCTGTGTAGTCATGGGGCTTTTCAGAGGTGGTTGGATCTAAAGTGGGGCACTAGGATTAGCTATGTGGTTACTGAACCACCATTGACTGGGTTGGCACCACCCTAATCCCAGTAGTTTAGGGAAGAGAAAAGGGGAGAAAGGACTAAGGTTACCTTGTTGCTTTTGCTGTCTTCCTAACCCATGAACTGCCATCCCACTGCTACGCCCCCTGCCTCACAGCCAGCTAATTGTAGACCCAAAACCTCCACACACTGAGCTAAATAAACTTTTCCCCTTTAACTCCAGGTCCTCAGCACTTACAGAAAAGTAACTAACATGCTGTCATCAACAGCTTGCGGGCTCAGGCAGAAACCTCTACAGGGTTGGGGTGCCCCAGAGACCCCCTGTAGGGTACTGGCACCCTGGCATGCCACCTGCCTGATCCCAGACAGAGGCCAAGGGACTGAACCTGGTAAAGGCACGAGTTGGGGGGCCATGGCCTGGCCCCACTCTGCCCCCAGGTGCTCAGGAGGCCCAGAGCTTATTTCCAGTGTCACACACTCACCACTGAAGGGGGTTCACCTCGAGGCTCAGGTAACTTGGGCTTTGGACTCTGGAGGTGATGTTGGGACAAATTAAGACATGGGCGATTGGTGTGGAATGAACGTATTTTATGTGCAAGAATGACATGAGTTTATGGGGCTGGGACAGAACACTGCGGTCTGAACATGCTGGTCTCTTCCACACTTCACGCAGAGCACTGGTCCCCAGGTGCCACTGACGAGAGTCCCTAGATCATTCAAAGGACCCAGAGCTTCTCAGCCAGGAGTAGGGGGCCCTCCCACCCTCTAGGGGCTGGAGAACAGGTTGTGGTAAAGCAAGGCCAACCCCCCACTCAGTCTGTCCCTCTCTGTGTGTAACTTAGCTCTTCTTTTCTTTTTTTTTCGGTACCAGGGATCGAATTCAGGGCCTTGTGCTTGCCAGGCAGACTCAGTGCTGCTGAGCTAAATCCCTGCCCAAGTCCAAGGCCAAGTCCGCAGCTGAACAGGTACCAGCACCATGCTCTGGGACCCCTGGAACTGTGAGTCAAAAGAAACCCTCTTTCTTTCCAAGTTACTCAGTCTCAAGAATTCTGCTACAGCAACAGAAAACAACAAAGAAACAGGCTTCTAGGAAATGTGCTTTGAAACCCTCCTCCACCCTTCCAACCTCTGAGTCTCTGGCAGGGCTCTCCTTTAAGAAACATGGCCTTGTGGAACCACATGATGTTGAAATCCGTGGAGTTCACTTCCAGACCTGCCCATCTCTGTGACTTCCAGAAGGCAAGCAGGCTGTCCAGGCCTCAGTTTCTCTTCTGTGCACTGGGATCAGCATTTACATCCCCAAGTCTCCAGGCTGAGTAACGGACAGCTGTGTAAACACTGAGCCTGCTGCTCAGTACCTCCCTGACCTGCTCCTCTTTGGGTCTCTGTCATTCTGGCAAGAAACCACTACTCAGCTTTGTCCTGCATCCTTGAGATGGTCCCTGGGCTGCTGGCCCCAATTCAGACGCACTACTTCCAAGGATCCCTCCAAGTCCCAGGAATACCGCGATTTCTTTCTTTTTCTATATGTGGCCCCAATGCCAGCCATGCAGCTGTTCATTCTAACTCCCGTCTCTGCTCACTTCCCACTTCTCAGACATACCCAAACCAGGAGCTCCAACCCCATCAGCCACCAATTCTGACTGTGTGTCTACAGCTCTGAAGAGCAAGTCTATTACAAGAACATAAACGAGACATCCAGGTCTAACAGCTGAGGCAGTTCTAAGTAAATAGCATAATTTCAGCCACTGAAGATGGTGTCTGCTAAAGCATCTTGCGATGTTGTTGGCAAGATTGTATAATGCACAGAATCTGTGTTGAATTGGTTAAGCGCTGCTTTCTCTTTCTGTAGGGAAGGAAGGAAGGGGCGAAAGAGAGGGAGGGAGGAAACATGACCCGATGGGGACACAATCAGAGGAGAGGTCCTTGTTGCAGAAAACGCAGTGACTGCCTACTGGCTGCGTGGAGAACAGAGCTTGGGGCTCAAGGACCAGAGACCCAGCGAAGGCACCTCCCTAGCATGGTGCCAAAGGTACCCCAAGGTCGGGCTCCTTCCTGCCCTTTACAGAAAAAAGGCTAGAGGGAAGAAGTAAGTTGAGGGAAGGACTGTTAGACAAAAAGCAACCAGGATCTAATGGCTTTGGAAATTCTCAGCCTTTGCAAAGAGCAAAAGAAAAGGATTCTGAGCTCATCTCAAATCCAGGATCCTGGCAGCTAATGGGAGGCTCGGTCTTGTGATAAACCAGCGGTGCGGCCCGAACACTTTTAAAGGACTTGGAGAAGCCTCATTTTATACTCAGCCACAAAAGATGCTTTAAAGTGACTAAGGCTGTGCCCATGGCTCCCAGTGGGATGACAGTCCAACCTGTGCCCATCAGCTCTCCCCAGGCAGAGGAGGGCTCATCTGAAGGAATCTGCTGATGGAGCGAACCCCAGTGAGGTTTCCAGGAGACCCAGGGAGTGAGTGAGAGAATTACCCAGGCAGCATGGGGTGTGTAAGCCAAAGGCAAACGCGAAAGGAGGCCACCAGCCCACGAGAGCCTACCAGGCAGGAAGCAGGGGGGAAACATTACTAGCTGCAAAAGCATGCAGAAAGGACTCCGGGGACAGGGCAGGCAGACCGGCCAAGAGCCCCCAAGGGTTACACTACTTATACCTATGTCCATAGCCCAGTGGCCACCCTGATTTCCTCTTCAGACTCAGGCTGAGTCCTGCAGATGGGGCCCCTCCCACCTGCTACACTCTGCCTCTTCCATCTCCTGCTCTGAGGTGGTGTTTCTGCAGGACGAATGCTCCTTGGCCTGAAGACCACCAGCCTGAGTCACAGGTCCTGGGGAGGAACCTGCAGTCTGCCCTTCCCCCACAACGATGCAACTTCTGAGTGCCCAGCATCTATGTGCCAGGCTGTCAGGAGACTTTTGTTCAGACCCTCCTTTGCCCTCACACACACCATGCCAGGTTCCCAGGGGAGCCATGCCACCTCCACTGCAAAGCTAGAAAACAGACTAGAGAAGCAGATGCTGCACCACAGAGTAAGGGACGCCTGGGACATCTGGGCCCTGGTGTGGCCCTCGCCACCCAGTCCCTCCTTAGTGGAGTCTGCCATGCCCTTTCCTGGTCCAGGGGAGGCAGACTGAGCTGCGAGGGTCCCCACCACTCACCTGAGCTATCAAGTCTCCATTCTCTGCGTGGACCAAGATCACAGCTCCCAGCCCTTTAAGGAAGGTGAAGGCTTCATACAGCTATGGAGGGACAGAGAGGGGATAGGATCAGCAGGGACTGCTCTATCCCGCCACCTGTGCAGTGCCAGCCTCCATACTCAGCAAGGCTGCTCCGTCATGGATGCGCCTGCCAGACACCACCCTAAGATGGGCTCGGCCTGGATCTTTCCAGACCTTCCAGGACCCAGAAATGCTGGGACCCAGGTCAAAGCACAGAACTCTGTGGCCCCAAGAGCACGTGCCATGACCCCGGCACTGTCCACGGCTGCCCACCCGCTGCCCAGGGCCTCCTGCTAACCAAGAGGGGCCTGCAGTTCCTCACTCATCCCGCTAAGGATCAAAGTCCCTGAGCCCCTCCTTCTGGGCCCCTGCGTGTGCAACCCTGACCCCAGGACACCCTCTGACTCCAGGTCAATGCCCAATAACAGCCACCTAACATCTGGTGGCACCTGTCGGATGCCTGGTACAGCCCCTGCCTTTAGTTCTCCACCCAGAGAAGTTGGAAAAGTGGCCCCAGGCTGCATAGCCAGTAGCAGGCATAGCTGGGGCTCACAGCCCAGCAGGCTGGTGGGAATTCTGCAGCTCCCTGTTCCACTAACAGGCAGGACAAGGGACCCAGCAGCCTGGTAAGCAGCAAGCCCTGGAGAACAGCTCCCAGCCACACCTCACTGGCTCCCTACACCCTGTCATGACTACTGGGAGCCAGCAAGACCAAGGTTTTGACTCCTCTGATGGGAAACTGAAGAAGAAGGAGACTTTGCCGAAGTCTCGCTCCCCCCATCACAGCAGAGCCCAGGTCCCCAGCTGGATCCAAGCCCCAGGACCCACAGCACAGCACACGGCCACAAGCCCACACCCAAGTGCTCCAGTGTGCCAGTGACCTCCCATGGACGCTGGGAAGCCCCGCACCGGTGACCACCATGCCAGGCATCCTGGCTCCAGCAGAGTAGGAGGGGGAAAGCTGGCCCAGGCTATAATGCAGTGGTGGGGGAGCCAGGCAGAGTGGGCCTGGGATCACCCAGCTGGTCCCTGGGAGTCCCCACCCTGGTCATCAGCCCTGCAGGTGGAGAAGGGTGCAGGGCCACTTACCTGGCTGTCCGACATTTGGTAGAGGTCCTTGTAGGCCATGTAGACTTGGAAGGAATTGACGCCTGTACAGAAATTAAAAGGACAGAAATATGTTTAACAAAACATGAACCTGTTGTTTCTCATAAATCAGCGATCACCGTGCCCAAGCAATAAACATCTACTGATATGCCCTGCACCGCTCACAGGGTGCAGTGGGTAAGGGAACTTCTGGAACCTACCATCAGCCCGATGTCTGCAGCACCACTGGGGAGCTGGGCCTCACACACTGGTAGCTGAAAAAGCAAAGCCCAATCCCTGGGGCTCACAAGTCATTAGGCCAGGTGGTGTGGGAGAAACCAAGACAGCTCAGTATAGAAACCCACAGAGTGAGTACTCCGCGCTGTGGGTGGGCAGCAGCGAAGCTCCCTTGCTCCTTTCCTCGGGAAAGACTCTCAGAGGCGGGGAGGATGGACACCCTTAGGTTCTCGCTGGGCTAACAGGAGCCGCTGGGGGCACTGAACTCGGATTTATGGAAAGAGAGAACCTTGTGCACTTGTTGACGGTAATGTAAAAACTGGTGACTCCCTTATGGAAATCAGTATGAATGTCCCCTCAAAATTAAAAATAAATGGAACCACAAGTTATCTAGCAATCCCTTATGTATCCAAAGGAAGACAGACCAGACTGTCAGAGACCTCTGCACTCCATGTTCACTGCCGCGCTGTCCACTCCAGCAAAGTAGATTCAACCTAAGCATCTACTCACTGGATAAAGAAATTGGATGTGTTATGGAATAGTATGCAGCCAGAAACAAGGAGACCATGTCATTTGGAGCCACGTGGATGAACCTAGAAGACATCAGCCTAAATGAAATGAACTAGGAGCAGGCAGACAAATGCCACTGATAGTGGGGATCTAAAGACTGAGCTTATAGTTGCAAAGAGTAGAATGGTGCTTATCAGGGGCTGATGGTAGCAGAAGAGATAGAGAGATGCTGAACAGAGGACAGGGATTTTCAGTTCGACAGGAGGAACATTGTGGAGGGCAACTCCACAACACAGGAACGCAGTTAAGAATGTCTGTCACACTTGGAAACTGCCAAGACAGCAGATCTTAAAAGTCCTCCTCACAAAAGTGCAAAGAATATGAGACAGCAGGAAAGCAACCAGGAAAGGCAGTCACCTCCCCAAATCCTGTTATCGGTGACACTTTAGGGAGGTACACAGCCCCTCGACATCCTGCTTCTAGCCTTAGAAGGCCCCTTGTGGGTGTCTGACCTCCAAACCACAAGGCTGTAAATGTGCTATGTGGCTGGGTTTGTCACGACAGCAAATAAAGGCTGATACTCACTTCCCACAGGCCCGGCTCTGCTCAGTATTTCCTTTCCTCCCAGCCCTGACAATTAAGTTTTGAAAATTTACCAAGAGGCAAGACATGGACACGATTCCTCTTAAGATGGAAAACTCTGGTGGTCTCGTGGGAAGTGAGGTACAAGCCCACATGCAGGGGCAATGCAGGTGACCCAAGTGCCAGGTGCCAGAACCACTGAGCTAAACCCCCAGCCTGGATGTTTAAATTTTTAAAAATGAAAGCAACGAATGTCCCGCAAATCCTCTCCACGGTGTAGAGGCTCCTGTCATGTCCTATGGTTCCTGCCACCTTCTGCAGCAGCCCCGAACCCTCTTTCCTAGGGGTCTTTAGCTGCGCTGTCCTGGCTGCCTCAATGGCCTGAGGAGATCCAGAACGCTTCCTTTTTGTGGTCATTTTGACTTTGGGGAGAAGTCAGAAGTCACACAGGGCCGGATCTAGTGGCTGAGGAGGGTGAGGACCCAGCATCACGTTTTCAGAGCTGCCTTTCCGTCAGAGCGTGCTCGGCGACAGCAGGCACCGTGCTTTGAAGCGAGGGGGAGGATTTGAGGGAGAACTGAGGGCAGCTTGTCTTTTTCTGTGATCATTCTTTCAATGTAGACACTTGGTGTATATTTTGATTACACCTCTTCTACAAATGAGAACTAAAAAGTCAAATCCAAGTGCTGGCTTTTTACCGCCCACACTCCCAAATTGCTCTGATGTGCTGTAGGGGCTCAGAAACCGGGATGGTTCAGGCACCTGCAGTGGTGGCTACACACAGAAACCCTCAGGCACCTGACAGGCCCTAGATAAAGCAAGAAATCAGCTCCTGCCCAGGGCCGTGCTGTAACATCGAGACCTCACTGAGCGTCCCTACCCGACAGTGAGGAGCCCCATGGCCCTCCTGCACCCCCATCGCTCCCGTCCACGTGGGTCAGTGGGCTGCTGCAGTAACAGGCTGCAGTGCACAGGTGGGGATGGCTTGGGGTGGAGGGTCAAGTGGGGAAGGCCAGATAGGGAATTGCGAGTCCCCTTGAAGGATGGTTCCATGAGGCTGCAGCAGGATTCACATGACTGTGGGAGCGACAAGGTTTCTGGACAGACACACAGCAGGTCCCAACTGACAGGTGGGCAGCAGAGGCCATCAATGTTCACAGAGGAGAAACAGACGTGGCACATTTACATGGCTGGTAATTAAAGACACGACAGTGACAAGGGGCAGGCGGGCCTGTGGGGTCAGCAGGACCTCGCGACACCGAAACACAACAGGAGCTGAGGCGCAGCCCAGGGGCACCACTCAGGGAGCTGATCTCACCGTCAATGTCATGACTCTGGAGAACACTAAAACCTTCAACTCCAAAACTGCATTGGCAGAAATCTTGGAAAACAATCAGAATGCAAACAGGTGTTCATATATGAAGATGTTCGCCATAACATGACTTATAAAACAAATAGAAAACCTAAGTGTCCAATAAAAAGAAAACAGCGAAGCAAATTTGTCATCCCAATTTATATTGGGACCATTAAAGAGTTACTGATGAAGAGTAATGTTCCTCATAAAACAGTGAGTGAAAAGAAAACACACCAAGGAATAGCTATCGTGCGACCATATGAAGAAGAGTCATCGAGTGACACGGGGAACAGGCTGTAATCCTTACGTCATGGAAAACTGGGGCTGGAGCTCAAACCAGAGGAAAGACATTCTCTGTCTCTTGATTTTCTGACTCTCTGCATATTAGAAATGATGGCATTTTTATCATGAAAAAACACAGCACGTGTATTTTAAAAATCAAAGCACAGGCCAGATAGCACATGGCCACAATCCCAGCACTCTGGGAGGCTGAGTCAGGGGGATCATTAATCAGAGATCTTCCTGGGCATTTTACTGACTGGCAAGGGCCTCTCTCAAATAAAAGTAAAATAAAATTAAAGGGCTGAGGTACAGCAAGTGCCAGGCCCTAGATTCAATTCCTATACAGAAAAAAATGAGCACTAGCCCAGCTCACCATGGAGCCCCAGGCACCTCCACAGAGCATACTGGGGCTGCCCTGCCAGAAGGTCACAGCCCAAGGAGTCTACACAGGCAGGGCCCTGGTGGGAGTCACTTCTAGAACACAGGGTTTAAAGGAAAAGCCAGATGGACAACAAATGTCCCACAAGCCAGGGACAGAAACAAAGGTGCTCCCAGCAAGGGCTGGTGACCAGCTCTGGACATGAAGGAAGAGTGACTTTGAGCTCCATGAGAGGGCCACAGAGCCGGGTCTGGAAGGTGAGCCTATTTGACAAGTAGAGGGAGGACACTCTGGGCAAGAGCTGCATGAGCAGGGCCAGCAAGGTCCCACGTGGCCAGAGACGGCAGCCAGGACAACAGGTACTCGGGATGGTTATGCACAGAAAGAACAGTGAGGTCAGATGAGCGAGGCCTTGAGACCCGGGCCGTGGACACTGCCTATGTGCGGCCAAGGGGCACTCAGGAGGAGAAGACAGAGGCCCCGAGGGCTGCCGGCCTTCTCACTGTTCATGTGGCAGTGCACACTTTCCCACCACTGAGCCTGGATCCAAGGACCCCAGGGCTCACTCTGCCTCTACTGACCTTTGTCCTGCACCAGCACCTCCAGCTCCTCCCGGACACCGTCGTACCAGCTCGTGATGTCCACGTGGAGGGAATAGTCACAGCAGGATTTGGTGTCAGCTGCTTCGTGCCACTTCTCAAAGGAGGTAAGCAAGCTGGAGCCAGGTTCAGGAACCACATGGTCGACTGAGAGAGAAACCTGTGTCACAATGCTAACAGAGGACCCAAGCTGTGCCATTATCCCCACTGAACACTACACCTTCACCACCACCGTCATCATCGCCATCATCACCACCACAACCACTACTACCATCATCACCATGATCAGCACTGCTACCAGTATCAGCTCATCACCACCATCACCATCATGATCACCACCATCATCATCACCATCATCATCATCATCAATATCACCACCATCACCACCACCATCATCATCACCATCATCACCATCACCACCATCACCATCACCATCATCACCATCATCACCACCATCATCATCACCATCATCATCCCCATCAATATCACCGCCATTACCATCACCATCATCATCACCACTATCACTGTCATCATCACCACCATCATCATCACCATCATCATCATCATCACCACCATCATCACCACCATCATCACCACCATCACCATCATCATCACCACTATCACTATCATCACCACCATCATCACCATCATCACCACCATCGTCACCGTCACCATCACCATCATCATCATCACCATCATCATCACCACCATCACTGTCATCATCACCATCATGACCATGACCACCATCATCCCCACCACCACCACCATCCCATCCCCATCAATATCATCAGCACAGCCAGCAACACCATCTCCACCATCACTATCATCACCACCTCCCCCATTAATTTCACCCATCCCTGTTGTCACCCTATTATCACCATCACCACCATCCTTGCCTTACCATCTACACCTCTGGGTTCTACACCAGCATCTTCAGGCCCACCCCATCACAAGGACACATCCAGTGCAGTCCGTGTGGCAGAGGCTCTGGGCTCTCAGCTTCCCCCTCAGTCCTCAGCACCCCATGCAGCCGATATTAATCCACTGCTGCAGAAAACAGGGGCTCAGAGGAGTCAGCTCCATCAGAGACTACATGACAGCCGGGCTCTTACGCCACACAGCCAGCCTGGCACAGAATGCCAACATGGAAAGGAGTTGAGAGAACAAGAAAAGCAACTGCAGCCCTCTTTCCAACGACATCTGAAATTGATCCCAGAGAGGAACCTCCTGTCTTTAAACCTCTAGCCTCACCCACCCTCCCTCTAGTCACTGCCCATTTTCTTGCCACCCTCCCCAGCCAGACACCCATAACAGTTTCCAGATGTGGGCTCTACTCTCTTCTTCCCCCTCGTCTCCTCCACTTATCTAAAGCATTATAATTAGACCTTCTGGTCTTCAGGTCTAATGGGCTGTCCAGTCCTCACTCAACTTAGCCCTCAAGGCACAGTGAATGGCTCCTTCCTCCTTGCTACTTGCTTTACTCCAGCTTCCAAGGCAACACATCCTCTGGCTCTTTGTCCTACTTTTTCTGGGGTTCCTCTCTGTCCCCCTTTAGACTCCTCTACTCTCTATTAAAGCATGGGGTCCATGAGGATCAGTCCTAGAACTTCCCTATGTCAGACTCAAGTCACACTGCCCCTCCCGCAGCCCACTGCCAGCCTGCCCACCTGGAGGGGAGCACAGCGCAGCCACAGGCAGTGGTGCACCCCAACAGCCCTACATCAATCCATCCCGATCTGCTGGTGACACCCACATGCCAGGACCTGTCCACTGCCCCACAGCCAGCCACTGTGGGCAGATGAGCCATGTCATCACCTTCTGGCTGGCTCAGCCGCATCTGCTCTGAGCTCCTCTACTCTGTTCTCTGCAAAACCCATCACAGCTGGGTGTGTTGGCATATACTATAATCCCAGCTACTTGGAAGGCTGAAACAGCAGGATCCCAAATTTGATCCCAGCCTGAGCAACTTAGCAAAATCCTGTCTCAAAATAAAATTAATTTTTAGAAGGCTGGAATGTAACTCCATGGCCTTAGCGTGTACAAGGCCCTGAGTCCAATCCCTAGCCTCACAAACATCATATCACTTCCTGTTTAGAATCCTATGACTTCCACCACCCATATGAAAAGGAACAAAATTGGCATTTGTGTGTTGAGGCCAGTGCTGCCCTCCTTTGAGGCTCACAATCCCCCTCAGTCCTGCGCCCATCCCACCGCTGCAATCCTTCGCCTCCTGATTGTGGGACGCACTCCCCCACCCAGGACTTCTGCACACCACTCCCTACTTCCCCTGTGCCCTTCACATCCCTGCACACACGTGGCTTCCTCAGTGGGGCCCATGGGCAGCCCCTATGCCCATGCCCCTAGCCTGGGCCACAGCACACAGCCACACACGTGATGAGGAGGGACTTTGAGTCCTGTTCACTCCGCAAACCCCACAGCAGCCTGGCACAGGGTGACTCCTGCCCAGACCACATGTGCAGAGGTCAGCACTCAGAACTGCTCTGCCCCCAGCAGTGTGTCCTCACCGGGCCCTCCTCTCAGATGTTCTGAGAAATGCCTTCGCACAGTGAGGAGGGCAACACCCCAGGGGCAGAGCACTCGAGGCCTCCCAGCCAGCATGAGGAGACAGCAAGGGGGCCACAAAGTCCTTGGACCCTTATCTCCACCTCTCCCCAAACCCTTCTGCCTTGGGGGTGGCTCAGGCACCCAGCTCTGCCTGGGAAAGCTGGACCTGGCTGTCCTCCCTGCCACAAGAACACCTGGGGACAGAGGCAATCAGGCCAGCTCCTAACTCAGCTGCTGGGAATTACACAGCCTCACAGTTGAAAGAACATTTACAATCAACTGATGCCTGTATTAATTAAAAGTCACTTGTTAAAATAGAAACTAAGCAGAAGCAACTATTCAAACAGAACAGAACTATATTTGGCAGCTTTCCACTTGCTGGATACAATACCGAAATCTGCAATTTCAAGGAGGAGGTGGGATTCACTGTCACTTGGGGATTCGGTCCAAGCCAGGAGCATCATGGGTAGGGTATGGTGGAAGAAGGTGTTCACCTCATGATGGACAGAAAGTAGAGAGCTTAGGACCCTGAGGCAGGAAGTCATCCTTCAGGTCATAGCCTAGTGGTGAGTACAGTGTTCCCAGGACCCAGATACCTTTCCAAAGCCTGCCCTCTGGGCATGGAGGCCCTGGAGCACACTCCAAATCGAAACCCTAACAAGGGTGCTTGGGCTGCCCAAGGCAAGGTGAAAAGCAGGCCCAGGGTGAGACCCAATCCTGCAGCTGAGCAGAGCCACTCTGAGTCCTCCTCTGCTTGAGATCTAGGGGCCTGGCATGGTCAGGATATGATTTGTACAAGACCCCAAGGGGCCAAGGAGCAGAGACTGGGTTCTCAGTGAGGGAGGTGGGAGGGCTGGGACTATAAAGGGAGGGCCCAGTGGGACTCATTAGGTCCTTGGGGATGCCGCCCTCACACAGGACTGAGAGCAAGATGGGCCCCTCCCCACCTGTGATCTCTCCCTGTCGAATGTTTGCATCACAGAGCAAGTTGCCACAAGGTCACTTGGCCAAAGGTGCTCTCGCCAGAGACTGAATGAAAGGGCACCTGGACTTGGACTTTCAGCCTCCAAAGCATGAGCTAAATCTTTCTTTAAATAGGTAAAATTATCAGTGGCAGGTATTTTGCCACAGCAATGAAAACCAGAATAGAGAGGCTGTTTGTTATGCAGCATTTCCACAGCAGGACTGACTAATAGAACTACCATCTACCTCTGTAAACTTGGGCAAGTCACTTCAAATCTGAGTCTTTATGCCCCCATCTCTCATCACAATATCTATGTGACTGTTTCCAATATTTTAATCACCTTTACACTTCTAATACTTTTTTAAATCTCACTATAACCCAGATCATTCCGTACATAATACTTTTAAACTTATCCCATTTCTTTTCTTGTTTTCTTTTTGCTTTTTTAAAACAGGGTCTCACTGTGTAGTTCAGAGTTCAGGCTGGCCTTGAATGTACCATTTAGTCCAGGCTGGCCATGAATTCACACAGTTCTCCTGCCTCATCCTCCCAAGTGCTGGGATTCCAGGTGTACACCACTAGAGCCGGCTATTAAGTTTCTAAAAATCTAAATCCTAATGGGAAATCTCATCCTAAGCAATGACAACATCCATAATGTAGTTATTTTACTTTAGTACACACTCATACGGCTTGAATTTTAATCTCTGTGTCTATAGTCACCTTGCACACCACCAGCTGCACAAGAAATGCCCCAGTTGGATGGAGCCCTGAGCGAAGAGCCTAGAATGCACGGAGCACGTGCAGCATGCACAGCACAACTCACTGATCATCGTGGTCCCGCCTGCCAGCGCTGCCCTGGTCCCCTGGAAGAAGTCATCGGCAGCAGTCATCCCTTGGCAGGGCTTCTGCAGGTAGGTGTTGACATCGATTCCCCCAGGGATGACCATGCGCCCATTGGCCTCGATGGTCTTCACCCCACCGGGCACGATCAAGTTCTCTCCGATTTGTCTGGTGATAAACAGAAGACTTTGGTTCTTAACCAAGAAGTGAAGCAGGTTGAAGCTGCACAACTTCAGATCTACTTTAGACACCTGAGCCAGCCCAACAGGAGGGCATGGTATGGACAGAGGCCTCAGGTGGGGCTGCCGCAGAGGCTCCCAATCTGACAGGAGTAGGTCATGAGAATTGCATAGCTGAGGGCCAGTGAGCCCAGGGGCCTCTTGCACCCAGCCTGACTATTTAGGAGGGCAGCAGGAAAGGGTGTCAGGGCTGGGTCCAGCAGAGGCACCAGCCTCTACACCCTGGGGTACAGGGACTTAACACACCTTCAGTAACATCCCTGAGGACAGAGGGCACAGTCACTAAACAAGGCAGTGAAAAGTGGCCCCAGATCTTCGGCCTTTCGAGTTAGGGGTTAGGTCTGTCACGTCCCAAGTCTCACATGTGCAGAGGAGGGGCTCTGGAGGATGCCTAGATTACTCAGAGTTACTGTATTTGGAGACAGGATTGTCACAGCAGCTATAAAGAAAGAAGGAAGCCCCTGGGTGGGCTCTGGCCCATCTGTCTTAATAAGGACAAAAGGTCAAGGTACAGCAGCAGAAAGGTAGTATGAGGAAGGTCAGAAGAGAAGGCGCCACTTGCACAGGGGAAGCCTCAGAAGGACCCACAGCTTGTGTCAGATTCCTGAACTCCACATGGAAGAAATGCATTTCCCCTACTGAGCCCAGGGCTGTTATTATAGCAGCACGAGCACACTGAGCCAGGCAGACCCTGGATTCTCAGTTCTGCCAAACACACCCAGCTCCGGCCTCAGGGAAGCTGTGTATGGCAAAGCCATCAACACCATAAACCGCTTCAGAGACTCAGATGGTGGCTTCTGACCATGGACTTCTGTCCTCTGCTGCAGTGGTCTCCAGGCCACCTCCAGGACAGGGAAAACTCCGAGCAGGTGCAGCATGCAGGGAGCACCTGGCTCCACAGCCCATGTAGGGGTTTATCTGATGATGACCGTGACTTCCTAATGTCACACTCAGCTGAGACCATTATGTCTGAATGTGAACAATTTTTTATTTAAAAAGAAAAGAAAAGAAATCCAGACATTCTGAATTTTGGGGATTAGGCTACATCTTGGTTTCTCAGAGTCACCTAATATCCCAGTAGGGAAATGTTGCTTAGTGACCAAAAGTCAGGTCCCAAACGGAACCCACCCCAGGCGGCAAACAGACTGCTTCAGCTCCAGAGCTCCTGGATAGGGCCAATCCAGGCAAGCCAGGGCAGGGGCGCCCCTCCAGGAAGGCTCAGAGGTGCGAAGGGCCCAGGAGGGAAGGAGACTGGGAAGGGAGGCCCCAGAGGTTTTGGCAAGGGTCAGACGGGCCTGGAACTGGGTGCAGGCTCACGGTCCTGCACCAGCTCCTCCCTGGGCACTCTGGCCCAGCAGCTGCTTCTAACACACCCAGGAGCCCGCAGCCTGCACTGCCCACCGTCATCCTCCTCCTTCTTCTCCTGCTGGTCTCCCACCTTCTCCTCCTCTCCCTCCTCTTCTTCCTCTTCCTCCAAGCACACAAGGGCCCCAGCTGAGCCTAAAGACATCTCATCTGAGCCTCTCCCCACCCAGCTTCCCCTCTGCTTTCCTTTCTGCACTATCTGCCAGGCTGTCCTAGAAGGCCCCTTCACTCCTACAGATGCCTTTGAGAAAATGGTTAGGATTAAATGAGGTCACAAGGAGGTCACAGGGTGGGTCCATAAGCCAACAGGACTGGTGTCTTTTTAAAAAGAGAAAGAAACCGAAAAGCCACCTGAGGACACAGTGAGAAGGTGGCCACCAGCTAAGGAGAGAGGCTGAGCCCACCGCAACCCTGAGCCAGACTTCGGGCCCCAGAACCATGAGAAGTTTCTGTCCTCCAAGCCTGTGGCATCAAGTTACAGCAGCCTGAGGGAACCCAAGGCCCGGTCTCCCTGGGCGGGGCTGCAGGGTTCGGAACCCTAGGGGACAGCCACAGCTCTGTGGGGAAGCCAAGTGCCCCCCATTTCTCCTGCTCCCCCACTCAAACTCTAGAAATGGTGCGCACTGAGGAGGAAGGGCTCATCTCAGCAGGGATGCCCGCAACAGCTTCTTCCTCTATAAAGCTCGAAGCCCGGGGATATGACAAGCCCACCCACGCTGCAGCCTGGGGACCCACTTCTCCCAGTGTGACCCCAATGTGCACCCTAAAGAGAGCACTGCCATCACCCCGGCAGGACGCTGCCCTCTGCACTGCAGAGAACAGGCACGGAGCCAGACTGACGCGCTAGAGAGAGGTCCACTACCCATAACCCACTTGATAAGTCCATCTTCCAAGTAGACGTCAGCATAGAAGGACTGGTCATCGTTGATGATTCGTCCCCCTTTGATGAGGAGCCGGTCACTCTGCAAAGCAAAGCAAAGTGTTCAGTGTCACTGGAGAAACCGGGAGAACTTTTTTTTCTTATAGCTTTTAATATAAAAATCCTCAAAAGTAGAGAGAAGGGACAGGAAAGCCCCTCAGGTCCAACCCCCTCAAAGCCCTAACCCTATCAGCTCACCGTAGATGCTTCTCTGTACTTAGCTCTAACCACTATGGACTCTTCAAATAAGCGAAGCCACAGTCCGTTACTCCAGAGAACAAAGGGGACATTAATTCCTTCATCTTGGGCCATAACCAGACCATGTACAGCTCTGCTTCGTGTCCCCAAAGTGCCTGTTTACAGGGATCTGTTTAAAGCAGGTGCACACCGAGGCCCCGGCACCCCCCACCTCGCACACTCCGCAGTCTCTCAGTGCCGCGGCCCCTCCCTCATGAATGAAGAAACTGGGTCATTTGTAGAACAGTAATTTCTGAAGGCGTTTTTAAACACAATCATGAGAAACTGGGAGACACTATAAGAGATAATGAAAAGGCTAAAAATAACTGCTCCACACACGATCTAGTGACATCTGACGTTTTCATCCTTTTTCTCTCTGATTCTAGGTCAAACATCCATCCACTCATCCACACGGAGCAGCTCAGTCTGAAGGAAGCCAGACAGCTGGCAGCCTCTGTCCCCCAGCTGACTGATGAGAGGCAGATGTTTCACAAATGTTGGGGTTCTGGGCTGTGGAGGGAAGGTGGGGGCTGCCAGCCTCATCTGCAGGGCAGTCAGGGCCAGCTCAGACTTAAAAGGAAATGAAAGCAGCTGGCCCAGGCCAGGGGCCCCACAGGCAGAAGGCCAGAGGGTCATGTCAGTGTTCTGAGCAGACAAGGTGTGCAGGGAGACAAAGACACAGAGAACTCAGCTCTGTCCTGCTTTGTGTTACAATAAGCACATCCTAAGCAGTGGCATGCATGTCACAAACATAAATTTTTATATGGCTACAAAACACTCCCTTCCCATGCATGTACGGTAAATTATAAATAGTCTGCCAGTTTGGACGCTCAAGTTAGCCTTTCTTTTTTCACTGTGACACATACACTTCACTGAGCACTCCATGCCTCACACTTCCCACTGGTCTAGACGATGTCAGACAAACTCCACAAAAGCTAACTGAAGAAGTGGGTTAAACAGCACAAACCATTTATTTATGGCCCTTGATAAATATGAGCAAGCTGTTTCCCAAAGGGACTGCCCCGAGTTTCCAGGCACAGTTACCAAGCACCTTGCTTACCATCAATTTTTATTAATGTATTTTCTGGAGGCTGAGAATTTTATCCCATTAGGTTATTACTGTCCTCATTCTGTGCACACTGCTCTCAGCATCATCCGCCAGGCAGCGGAGTTAGTAGACTGTGAGGATATGACTCGGCCCTCCTAAAGGGCAGCTGAGAGCCTGGAGTGATGGTGGGGCTGGAGTTGGAGGGATGCAGGGACTGGAGGGTACAGACAAAGGAGGTGGGGACCCAGTCAAGGCTGCGTGGGGGCCAACTGAGGACAGCGCAGGCTCAACCTACTAAAACCCTGGAGGAACTGCAGAAAAAGCACCCCCAGATGAGTCCCCTGGAATCCACCATGACAGGGAGGTAGAGGATTGCTCATAAGCTGGGAGAAGAGTTTAAGCCAAGCTAGAGAAGCAGGGACCTTTTGAGTGGAAGCAGAGGACAGCACCTACACCGAATAGCCCTCAGCGGGTTCTTGCATCTGTGTGGTGTTTTCTTCAGGGTGAAGACCCAGTTCACCAAGTATTCCCTCTCCTGCTCAGCAGTGCTGAGTGGCACTTGTCTGAAGCCCTTTCCTATGGGAACACCACACGCTGCTACCAGCCAGCAGACCCTGCACCCCCCAATGTACTTCCTAGCACTTGTCACAGTAAGCAGGCTGACCAGGCGCAGAGCCACTGAGCTAAGTCCCCAGTCATGGACTTCGTGTTTACACATCCTCTGGGTTCCATGCTTTGATGTATTTGTTGTCCACTGTCTGTGCAAGGCGTAGCCACACGAAGAACCACCTATGTATGAACTGAAGCAGGTGGCACCACCCAGAGTTCACCCTGCAGGCGTCGTCTCTCGACTTTGGCTGCACCAGGTAGGCCCTTCAGCTGTTTCTTCACTGCATCTCCAATATATTAAATCCAGTTTGGCTGGAGGGGCAGAAGGATGGCTGGCCAGGGAGATTACAGATGGGTACTAAGAATCTGTGTGCGTGTGTATGTCTCTCGGTATGTGTATATGGATGGATGATGGACGGGTACTGTGAATCTGAGTATGTACGTATGTATGTGTGTTGGACGGGTGGATAAAATGGAAGGTCGGATGGTGAGTGGAGTGTCTGGTGCCTGAATGCGCTCCTGAGAGATGAGTGGGTAAAGGTGGAGAGAAAAGGCTTTGGGCTGTAAGCGACGACAGAGAAATATGAAACAGCACCTTCTGCTCCCTGCAGCAGAGGCTCAAGATCAGTCTCCCAGGGTTACAACCTGCCATGTCCTAAGAGAGAAGCCAGCTGGGGTGATCGCCCCTGGCTGGGAGGCCTACCGAGCCCTCTGGAAGATATTCCAGGAAGGAGAAGGCCTGGACTGTGCCTGTCTTGGAAGCACAGAGCGGTCAGGACAGAAGGCAGGAAAATGTAAGTTGGCAGCAATGGCCCAGGCGGCCCTGGCAGCACCAGCTACTAGCTTTTCCTGTTGAGTATGACAAGGGACGCTGCAGGCACTGTTTACCAGGAAAGGAGCCCCAGCTTGCTCTACACTTCTGATGGCAGAGCTAGGTTCAAATCTAGGGATCCGACCTCTGAGTATCTTGGTGCCAGTATAGTTCTGAAAAAAACAAAACAAATCAAAAACAATAATAAAGCAAGAGCCAATGCAAGAATAGCTTCCTCATTTTGTCTTGAAATTGATTGTTTCTTTGCCTTTTAATCAGGATTTTCAAAGCCATGGGGCTCTTCATCCCAGAACAGGCTCTCCAGGTGCAAAGTCAAGAAGATGCTGCTTTGAACAGAAGCAAAGCTGGTCAGCGACTATGCTTCCCAGTACCCTCCCTCTGCCATATGCCACACACACTGAAGAACCAGCAAGGAGCCGAGTGCCTGGCTCCCCAGAGCTCAGAACCCTCAGTGATGTGGGCTCCTTTGGACAGCAGACGCCGGAAGAAAGGTGCCTTCTAGGTCCCTAGTGACCACCTGCTGTCCAGGACTGTCCGTAGGGATACTGGTCCTGGTCTGGCCATGGATGGAAATGGTGCTGGGGATAAATGTGGCCTATGACTTCACGAAAGTAACCAGAGTGAAGGTCAGACTCCAGGCTTCCTAACTTCCTGCCCAGGCGCGTGGGCACCAAGCCACACTCTGTGGCACTTTTAAACACTTTTATACAATACAAGGACATGCCAAGACCTGGCCCAAAGACTTCACATTCTGAAGTGCTTTTCGTCTTGTGCGTAACCCACAGAAGTACACAGAGAAAGGGTGAATTTTACTAGGTGCATACATAAATACGTACTTTATATATACATACATTTTAAATTTTAAACAAAATTTGTACATCTAGAACAATGGCATCACTGTCCGCCATGTGTAGTAAACAGCAGATGTGAACAAAGGCAAAGCTTTGCACAGTAATCACTATTTATAGGCTCTGAAGAAAATAACATCTCTCATGAAAAATTCAATGAAAATCTAGCAGCTGAATCTGATCGTGCGCCAGAGACAGCAGCTCTTCCCACAGAGACCGGGGTGGGGGGATGGGGGGGGTGTCTCACTGAATCCTGCAGGCCTGGCTTGCATCCTGGGAACAGCCACGTAAGGAGCAGACGTTCCTTCAGACTGACAGAGGCTGCGATCTCCACCCTACTTGGTACCCATGAAACTTAACGGCCCCAGGTCTCAGTGTCCCCAGCTGTGAAAGGACATAATTAGCCAGGAGTGGTGGCACACACCTGCCATCCCAGCACTATGAGAGGCTGAGGGGGAGGAGTGCAAGTTTGAGCACAGCTTGGGCAATGTAAACAACTAAGCAAGACCTTGTCTCATAGTAAAAAATTTAAAAAGCCTGGAACCTAGCTCAGTGCAGATGCCTGGGCTGCAGGCATGCATGCGTGTGTGCATGCGTGCATGTGTATACATGTGTAAGGCCTGGAGGCATGTGTCTCAGCAGCAGTGTATCTACTGACTTCCGCCACTTCCTGGGACTGGAGCTGCTCTTCGTAAATGGGAGTTTATGCGGAGGTTGTGTGCAGCCGAGATAAATGGCCCCACCTGAGAGGGCCCAGGCCAGTGACAGAGGCTGAGGATCACTAGGCCTTTGTGCCACACGTGGGGACATAGACAGGCCTGGGGCACAGGTGGGCCCCCACCCCACCCTCCCCGGGAAATATATGCTGGGTGTGAAGGATGCACAGGAATTAGGCGCATGGTGAAGGGGAAAAAAGATTCCTGAGACAGAGAAGGAGGCTGGCACACAGTGGCTGTGGTGGCTCCTGGCCCCTGAGCTGTTCTCAGCTGGCAAAGCCCACAGATGCTCAGACCCCAGCAACGGTGTAGTAATTGGCATCTGACCCATGCATACCCGCCTGGACCTTTAAACCTTCCCTGGGCATCTTAAAGCTCTGCACAACAGCGGTCAGGTCTCATGTAGGTAACGACCGGCAAGGAAGAAGTCTGCTCTGTCAGGAAAATCTCTCCCAACATGTACATCTGTGGTGAAGCCTCAGATGTTGAGCCCACAGATGTGAGAGCCATCTTTACATCCTCAGAGGGAACCTGGGAGGCCTGGAGTCATCATCGGAGGGGACAGGAGGCTTGCCTGCTCCACGGAGCACTTAGACACAGAAACATCTCTAGATGATCTTTAGATTCCCTTCCAAGCTGGGGTGTCTCAGCAAGTGGTGACAGGTCGCGAAGATGCATCGAGACACTGTGAGTTCCTGTCCCATGACCCAGCTGTGTGCTATTGTAATCTATCCTTGAGGACACAGGGACAGAAACTTACTACACACCCAGCTATGACACAATCGATCTCAGCGGGAGAACCACACCACAGAGAGTGTGTCATTCAGCTACCAAATATTTCCTAGGAAGCATAAAGACAAATAATAAATATCAGGAGGTAAAGGAAAATCAGAGCTACCTGGCAAGGTGGGTCTTTCTCCCAGTAACACAGAGACCCTGGGGCCTCATGGCCACTTGTGGTCTCTGAGCACACACATCGACCTCCACTGAGCCGGGCACCCTCAGCACAGCAGCATTAATCTCTGCATCCCCAGGAGCTATCCAGGGCCCTGCAGCATTTGGCAAATGACACTGAGCCAGTGGGAGGAGAGTGACAGACAGGAAGAGGGAAGCAAGGGAAGAAGAAGGAAGAGGAAAGTTTGAAAAGAACAAGAGAATGAGACAGAGACAAGAAGAATGATACAGAATGATAAGTGAGGGAGAGTTGGAGTGGTGGTGCAGGCCTGTTCAGCATAACAGAGATTGAGGCAGGAGGGATCACAAGTTGGAGCTCAGCCCGAACCACTTAGCAACTTAGTGAGTCTCTGTTTCAAGGGGGAAAAGGACAAAAGGTGCAAACTCAGTGCAAAGGTCCTGGGCTCAGTTCACTTGTACCACATGCATGCACATGCACACATGCACACATACACACATACACATTAATCGATGAACCAAAAATATATACCTTCTCTTTAACGCCCTACAATTCTCTCTCTGCTGACTGGGAACAAAAGCAAGCCAAAGGCAAAGCCTGGTAACTCAGGCAATAGGTGGAAAGGCTCTCTGAGAGGTTCACACAAGCCAAGGCCTCCTGAGGGTTTCACAAGCCAGTTTGGGGCAGCAAGCCAGCTGCACTGACTGCCCTGTGCCTCATGAGCAGAGGAGGGAAGAGGAGGCCAGGCCAAGGCAGCTCCTCCAATCCTGCTGCTGTCTCCAACCAGCTCTACTGGGAGGAGCACGGATGCCGGTGGACCGTCTCTGTCCTTTGCACAAACACTAGGCCTGTAAGGCCCCAAGGACTCTAACTCCACAGTGACAGGATAAACACCCCACAGCCTCTGCTGGGGTGGGGCAACCCAAAACCCCTGCACCACTATCCTCCTCTACTGACTGCGGAGGCGCCCTGGTTCCCACGCCCTCTTGCATGGTGGGAAATCTGTCCTCCTAAGCTCGCACCGAGGATGGTCTCAGAGGTGTGTAAGATCCAGTCAGGTTGAGAGTCCTCAGAAGAAAATGAGAGGTGCTCTTCTCACTAAACTGACACTTATCCAGAAATCACTGACCGAGCAGCCTCAGTGTCTGGAAAATATCAGAGGATCAAACCTGTGATTATAGAGGCAGAGAAGACAGTGACCGTGTCACCGAGGAGGAGCAATGTGGCTGAGTGCCGGAATGCAAGTACAAATTCCTAAAACTAGGAAAACAGGGAGAATAGGACACTGGAGCCCAATAGCAGCACACACAAGGGGTGGGCAAGGTGCACTGGGGTGTTACAGGTCAAAAAATGCTACGGGACAAGATGCATTACTGTGAATCCCCCTCCAAGTCCTCACCCTCATGCTGAGAATGCTTCTCAGCACAGTTTCTGTCATTTTATGAGTCAGTTGAGGAAGTCCTCTTTCATGAGTGTGTGTACGAGGCATGATCAAAAACGTGGTGAATTACGCCGCTCAGTGCTGTCCAGTAGAGAGGCAGCTCGTAAAAGCCTAAGAGTGTCCTCATTCACCTTATCTGCTTGTTCAGTGAACAATGTCTGGCTCTCCCCCAAAGCAAAATGACCAAGAAAAGTAAATGTTTCAAATCAGTGAAGGACTTTAAGGCAGCCAGGACAGCACTAGACACGCATGAAAGGGGACTTCCAGCCTCCTTCACAGAGTGGTAAGGAGGATGAGATATGTGTGCTTGACGTAAGAAGAACTCTAAGACGAATTAGGGCAATGTGTTTTTTATTGTAATAAGTTTAATTAAAGACTCAGTTTCAAAGATAGGGCTATGTCAACGTTTAGAGTTCCAGCTGAGGGCCCCATTGGTACTGTCCGTGGTCCTGAAACCCACGTGGTCCTGACATACTGGGCACCAAGTAATACACCCCCACAGAGCCTACATAATAATGACTTTTTTTTTTTTTTCTGAGACAGGGTCTTGCTTTGTAGTTAAGGCTGGCCCTGAGCTCAGCCTCAAACTCACTTCACAGCAATCCTCCTGCCTCTGCCTCCCGAGTGCTGGGATTACAGGCGTGAGCCACCACGCCCGGCACTGTGGTATGTGGTACTGCTTGCTGCTGGGTGTGAGTCTCCACACCCAGTATTGTATGTGGTTGCCGGGGAATCGAACCTGGGCCCTTGCGCTTGCAAGACAGGCGCCAGAACCGCTGAGCTAAATCCCCAGCCCAATAATGACGTTTTCACATGGGCTGAGCTGGCTTCCAGTACTTTTATGTCTCATCATCACCCTTTCCACGCTTTAATCCTCAGGAATTTGGGGTGGGGCATGACCTCATGTCCCCTTCCCTATGACGCCAACTAATGCAGACTGGAATCTAGGGCCAATGAACAAGGTCAGCACAGGATCTTGGGAGTCACAGACCCTGACAGCACTGTAAGATCTGTCCACAGAGAGTAGGGAAAGCCCAAAGTGACTAAATGACCAGTCAATCCTAGAAATATTTATCAAAAAATCCTTTGCAAAAGGCAAACATGAAAATGAGCTTGTAAACAATCAAGGCAGCCTCATCGAAGTGGAAATGTGCTTGACCATGCACTGAATGTGGATTAAACTGGGACCACAGTCTCTCAAGACAAAGACTGTGAAGGTGAATTCTGGGGGGACCAAAGCTCACATCTGTAACTCAGAGATCCATTGGCACAGACAGGCCTCCACTCTCTCACACACACCCCCCACAGCAAAGGGCCATGGCCACGCTGGCCCTCACAATGCCCTGGGACTGTCGGGAATTAACTCCAGGTCGGTGACTATCCACTTCTTCATTTACTAGATCGAGGCTATGAGCTAGGAATGAATGTACACTGTAATGCTGCTACGGGTTTTGTGTCACCCATGTACAATTACCTTACCACACTCCAAGCAGCCACCTTGTGCCCACCTGCCCTACTAATTCTGGTGTGCCAAGTAAACCATTCCAACCTACAGGAGAAGAAGACCTGAGAGCACCAGTTCCCACAGAGGCTTTAGGAGGTAAATGGTTTTCAGCTTTTCCTCTTGGAAGTCTGTTCCCACTCCAAGAAAATCAAATAAACCAAGAAAAGGCACTGCAGAGAGACATAAGGAGCCATACCAGTCAGCTCTCCTGTCCCTGTGACACCATGTCCAACAGCATAAGGAAGAGGTCTTCACTCAGTCTCAGAGGATTCAGTCTGTGGTCAGCTGCCTCCAATGCAGGAACATCATGGGGGAGGGGGCAGCAGGCAGAGCTGCCGAGTTCATGGTGGCTGGGAAGTTGGGGGCCAAAGCTAGAAAGGAGGGGCCAGGATGATCTGGCCAAGGTCACACCCCTATGACCCACCCAGACACACTCAGAACTGTGCTCCACTCGATGCCTGATGTTTCTTAGTACAATGAAGTTGTCATATGAAGATTGACGGTTATAGACACATACTCCACTCAAACAGAAGCCTGAAGACAATGTAGCTGAGCTTCATTAAGCCTCTGCCACCCACAGACCCTGAGGCTGTAAATAATTGGCTGTTGCTGTCAGCCAGAATTTAGAGGGGGTTGTTTGTTATTAGAACTGCGTAAGAGTAAACTGATACACTATGGAGAACGGAGGCCAGGAGCCACAGTAGCTGCATAGCTGAGAGGGTTTGTAACCTTAGTGACTCAGGTCTTCCCTTCACTAACCAGTCTTCCCTGCCCTGCCCCAGGCTCACCCGGTGACTGCCTATCCACCCTCCTTGCAAGGGCAAGTGCAGCCATACAGCCCGGCTCACACTCACACTTGCTCACGGAAAGTGTCCCATATACCTCCGGCTCTGCCCCAGGGGACAGCCTGCCTGCCTGGAGCTCTCTGCCACATCACCCACGAAAGCAGCCCACATGTGAGGCTGAACCTAATAAACACACCTGGCTCTCCCCTTGCCTGGGTGGGAGGGCAGAGGCTCTTCTTTTTTGATGAATTAGAAATGAAGGTGGCCCCCAGGGATGCAGGCCAGTTTCCATGACAACTATAGCTATAACATCAGGATCTCTGGCCCTATCATGCCTGTAGATGTTCAAGAAAAGGTCCCTGATAGATGGACTGAATTTTCTGAGGCTCACACTCAGGACCTTCTGCTTACCAGGCAGGTGCTGCACCACTGAGCTGCATCTCCCCCCCACTCCCCGGGCTGATTTTTAAAATAATACATTTCCCTGGGGACTTCAGGATGGTAGGGGCCTTCAGTCCAGCTGAGGGAGGCAATGCTGGCCCTCTCTGAATCTATGACCCCACCCATTTCCGCACCCCTTTGTCTTGCTTATCTCACAGGAAGAAATCTAGACAGAAAACCACGCGCCTGGAGCATCAGCTCTGTGTTACACGAGCTTTCACTTTTAATCCTCAAAACACCTTTCTCAGGAGGTAAGCGCGACCGCTACAAAAGAGGAAATGCAGAGATGTGAAGGGGTTCTCTCAAGACCACGCACACAAGGAATGGCAAAGCAGGACTGGATGCTGGCTGCGCCTGCTGCACAAAATGACACCCCACTCCTTGCCAGTGGTCGGCCCAATGCAATGCCCTCTGTGCCTAGTTATGATGTCTGAGCCTCAGTTTCCTTCTCTGTAAAGTGGGGACAAGAAACACGACTACCCCTGAGGCACAGGCCCTGGGCCCCGCGTAACATCTGCCCTCCTGACCAGATTGCTGAGTCTGTGGCTATGGGGCGTCAGAAGATTTGAGGGCTCCTGTCAGCATGAGCAGCCTCTCGGGGGAAGAACATGAATGTGGTTTACCTAACTGATCCAACTCACACAGGCAGTGCCTCCTGGGACCGCTCTCTTCACACTGACACTCATGCACCCCAGGGACTGTGTGGCTGAGGACACCAGAAGGACAAATGGTGGGTTCTACGCTGGCCCCACCTCTTGATCCAAAACATGGGCAAGCCCACCTCCGCACTTCAGTTTCCCATCTGTGACATCAAAAGATTATGCAAATCCAACGAACTAAGACATGGAAAAGCACTTAGAACGGTGCTTGGTTTAAAAAAGATCCTTGCTAAATTTTATTAAAATGCTGTTTCATCTTCTCCTCTTCCCTTAACTTCACACCCCATGTCTTGGGCCAATTAGCTTGCTGTAACAGAATGCCTGAGACTGGTTCCACTTGCAGCTGCTGAGGCTACTGTCTCCCGAGACAGGTCCCTCCCCAGAGGCCACGAAGCTGGCATCCTGATGGCAGGTCAAGGCTCGCACGCCTCCTGGAGCTGGAAGTGGAACGAGTCAAGTGCCAACCTCAGAGGACCATGTGAAGTAACACGTAAAACCACTGGACAGTGGCTGGGAAAACCAGCACTGCCGTGGGTCTCTGCTCAGACAATGGAGGAAGCAGGAAAACTATTTCCACTGCTGTTCAGCAGTTTCTTGAAGAAGTCTACAACACTAGAAAATTTTCAACCATGTTAAAAACTGGCACCCAATAATAAAAGCTTTTTTATTCTTTTTGTGATCAATGTACAGGAATACAGTGTTTGATTTATATCTAGATGTCGTCCCAAAGCTCATGGCTGATAGTGCACTCCTGGGAGACAGGTGGACATGGGGTTGTGATTAGTTTGCTAATGGGTTTATCACTAAGTGTGAGCTTAGGAGGTAAAATCCAGCGGAAGAGGTGGTCACGAGAGGTGGCCAGGAAGGTCTGTCCCACCTTTATCTCTCTCTCCGCCTCCTGCCTGCTCTTTCATGGGTTGTTTCACCTCTGAGATGCCCTCTTGCCACCCTGCCTGCACCCAGCCACCTATGGACTGTGAGCAGAAATAACTCTCTCCTCTTTTACATTGTGAGTATAAGGTACTGTGCCTCAACAAAGAAAAGTTAAGACACGAAGTACAGTGGGAAACAAAGATTTAAAAAGGAAAGAAAAACCCAAACATGGTACCTATAAATCACATTTGATTTATAGGAATAAAGTACTGGATCAGTTTTGGAAAAGACAGGCCCTTGGTGAAGAAGGAACAGCGCCCCGGGCCCCCAGGTCTGCCATCTCCACTGCCTAAGTGTCACTTTCAAAGCTTCTCCTCTTCCTTCTTTGAGCTCCACAGCCTTCCTGCCATCCCCATCTCCTTCGGACATTAACTCCTAAATGCTAAACCCATAGACAGGCATGTTTAGGAAGGCCCAACTCAGGAGTGGCTAAAGCCTCCTTCTGCCGGAAGCACAGTTTGTGATCTCAGCTTCATGTACCCAGGCTCACTGTCTGGAATCATTAGCAGGTGTGCAAACGTGCAAGCCTGCTCCTCAGGGCACCCCCTAGTCCTCTGTGTGGTAGGGTCAAGGGCAACAGACGGATGCAAGATGAACCAGATGCCAAGGTGGGAGTGCTCACGATCCAGCCCTGGGAGGAAGGATGCTTCACAGAGGGATGACGTAAGTGAGCCTAGGCCAGGAGACAGCACTGCACACCTGCAGCCCAGGCCACAGGGAGGAGTGCAGCGCTGCACCCTCATCACATCTATTGTTTCCTTGGTTACCTGCTTGCTTTTGTTTTCCATACCATCTTCGCTACAGAACACCCCAGCACCCAGCCCATCCACCTGCATCAGTTCAAAGCTGTCTCTTCCTGGAGAAAAGCTATGATTTGGTTATCACATCTCTGTAGTGCACAGAATACCTTCACACAGTGTAGACTTGTGCAGCATTCTTGAGGTTAAAAGACCAAACACCAACAAACTGCACAACCATGACCCTCTGTCCTGTGTCTGTGTCTCCCAGAGCCCTGAGCAGCTCCTAGCCCAGTGATGGCGACTCTTTTAATAACAAACATCCCACTGTGGCATGCGTGCCATAGGTTTGCCACCACTGTCCAACCTCATTGGATCACTGTCCAGCACCACAGTGCTGTCCACTGCCCTGACCCTGTTCTCTTACAAGCTCGTGGACAAAGTCCTCTCAAATCCCTTTGCCATGGCTCAAGCTCCCTTTACCCACAGCAAATCAGAGGAGAATTCAGCACCTCCCTGCTGTGGTGCTCAGGGCTCTGGGAAGCACCTAACAGATGCTTTGAAAGCCATTTGCAGACTTGGTGGTGGCAAACTGCACACTGATCAACTTTTAGCAGCACATCTGGAGAGGGTCTTGTCAGCATGCTCCTATGCACGCAGCGTATGGGCTCAGAACCAGCTGCTGGGAGATCTTCTCCAGATCTCTAGATTCTCCAGATATGGACAGAACCATATCTGTCCTGGTTCCCAGTTATCTTAATGACCAAACCTGGACCCCTTTTCCCTTCTTCCTGAGCAGCTCACATCAGCTTCAGCAGGTGCTGCTTAGGTTCCTCATGTGCCGGAACTCTGCGAGTGACCCTCACATCTCCTCCAGAGAGAGCCACGCTGGCTTCTCCACACTGACCTCGGACTGCACAATGGACTATATCAGATCTGAAATGGGTTTTATCTGAGCAGGAATTCCTGGTGACATCTCGGGTTGCTGCCAATGTCTTGGGCTCTTTTGTTTCTTCCACCTGGGTCTCAGAAGGAGGCAACACGCTCAGCAGATCCACATTCACCAGCAGCGGGGGTCAAAGGTCCAGCCAGCCACCCACAGCCTCCTCAGTCTCTGTGGACTGACAATGCTTTCTGACACTGCATTTGCTGGGTGTTCTATCAGAGGAATTTTATACATGTTGTCACTCACTTTTCAGAAGGGAAAACCTATGAGCTGTTATTATTCTTCCCATTTTATAAACATTAGTCTGTGTGGACAAAACTGATGCACAGAGAATAAGCGACTTGGCTGGATGACACTGCGATTGTGTGGCACAGCCACAAGTCCGATCCACACTCCCACATCCTGCTTCCCTTCCAACTTAAGAACGTCTAGTGGCTCCCTGAAACCCTCTGGGTGAAATTCAATGTCCTGTAAGCTGGAACTGAATCATCTAAGGTAACTTTTCTCTTGCTCAAGATCAAATAGCTCA
>PVIR01018334.1:0-33537 GCA_004026965.1 Petromus typicus | reverse complement strand
GAAAGGAAGGAAGGAAAAAAGAAGAGGCCTATTTATGAGCTTTCTTCACATTATGACAATATTTAGAAGAGAGTCTTTTGCCCTTTACAGCCTTTGAATAAGCTCAGCTCCAACACTCTGAATCTGTGTCTTCTTGGACATGTCACTATCCCTCTTAGCACAGGCCTCTTTCTCTCTCTCTGTCTCTGCCTCTCTGTATCTCTCTCTCTCTCTCTGTCTCTCTCTCTCTCTCTTTCTCTCTCAGTGCTGGTATTGAGGAATGAACCTAGGCCCTTTGCACTGAGCTATATCCCCAGCCTTTAAAAAAAAAAAATGTTATTTTTGTGGCAGTCTTGCTAGGTTGCTAAATTACCCCCTGTGGGCTTCACTCTGCGATGCTCTGGGCTCAGCTTTCTAGATTGCTGGGATGATAGACATGCAGCCCCACACTCAGCTGGCTTCTGACTCTTCATAGTGTTCGGGGTTGAACCCAGGGCCTCCTACACTGAGGCCTGTGCTCTACCACCAAGCTGCACCCCTGCCTTTGAGCCTCATTTTCTGCATCTGGACCAGGAGAAAAGTAATAGTAATAGCTGTGAGGATCAAATATGCTGTGTATGGCAGGCATTGGGAGCCACTGGCCACCTAGTCAAGGTCTGGCAGTCTGTACAGGGCCTTCCTACTCTGAGAAAGGAGCAGAGGGGAGGAGTGAAGTGGTTAGAAAGATCAATCAGCTCAATCTGCAGGTCAGTGTGGTGACCAGAGTGCCCTCTGGTCTGAGTCGATGGCTCGGGCAGAGCAGAGCACACCCTTGGCTCCGGGTCGTAACCCCGACCTCACACTCAGCTGACAAGGCCTGCTGGGGTCTGTGCCCTGGCAGCACAAAAGCAATGCCTATGCTGTCTCATCACGGCGTGTCATCTGTTTTGGGTGAGGCCCTAGTCACTGTGAATCTAATTCCCATCTCATTCCGGAACTGAGAGTGTTACGAGCGTCTTCCCTGTTCCTCCCCATTTAACATCTGGGACTCAGGGTATCTCCATACGGAAGCTGCAACTATAAATCCTCCCCCGCCAGATGTCAGTCTAGGGGGAATGAGGGTGGCTGAGCGAGTCTGATATACAGAGGCGCTTGGGGGGACCTTTGTGAAGGTCACCGGAGACTCTGGACACCGGGAAAGGACTTTGGGTGCTGTCCATGGGCCCAGGTACAGGTCACACTGAGAAGCGAGGGAGATGGTGCTGGAAGAATCTTCTGGGGTGAGAGTACACGTGCTCGGGGTGGGGCCCTTCCTCTTCCCCTGCTGGAACCACCGCAGTCACCTCCACGGGTCCCTGCCTGCTCATTTACCAGGCGGACGCTGCCCCGCTCTCCTGATGACAACCTTAATGCCACTCAGAAAGGATTAAGATCTTACTTAAACACACACAAAGCTCCCTTGGGCACCGCTGTCTGCCGAAGAGCTGAGGCGGCAAACCTTGTATAAAACGTCAGCAGTAAAGTAGGAAACCTCATGAGGAGATCCTTGTGTTCAAAAGCCAAGTCTGGGAGACTTGGTGCAGAAATCTGCTCTGCTCGGCCCACGTCACTCACCCCGCCCTCCCTCCCACGGCTGACAAGACAGGTGGAGCCCCCCCTTCCCTCAGCTGTAGAAAGAGGCCACCGCCTCCGAGGCCGGACTCTCCTGTGTTCCTGGGCCCCTCAGGCGGATGGCGGCTCATCCTAGGAGAACCGAGATCTCCTTAGGACCCAAGTGTGCCCTGACTAGGGAGGTGGCTATCCTCTGCCCTCCATACCTGCCTGTTTAGTCTCTTTGTAGCTCCAGCCTCCTGAACCCTCCAGGCAGGTCTCCTTAGGTTCCTCTCCAAGCTCAGTGGGACCAAGAGAGAATCTGTAATTTCCCAAGCTCACACAGCTACCACACCAGTGTGGAGAATGAAGCTCGGAGCGTCTACCTGTTCCTAATGCTCTGTCTTCCCCACGTGACCACTGTACACCTCCCTCTCTGGGTGGCTGTCTCGTCCCAGCAGCCCTGGAGGCAGGGAGGTTTGCCTAGAAGATAGCTACACAGCTAGAAGCTGCGGGGAGGAGGGTCCTCCGTGGGTCCTGGGAGCCTGAGGCTGATCCCACTACGAGGTCTCCCTCAGCCCATCCTCAGGAGGCTTTCCCTCGGACACAGGGCCCACCAGCCTACCTGCCACAACACCAGCCACGTAGACAAGCCCGATGCGGGTGGCTCCATGCACCATCTCCAAGGGCACCCCCACCAGTAGCTGTAGCGCCACGTTGAGTCCCAGGTGTTCTATCCTGTGGCAAATCACATTCATTCATTCATTCATTCATTCAAGAAACATGGGGTGCCAAAGTGCTGAGGACCTGGGAATGAACAAGCTTCTCTCTGCTTTTGCCTTTGAGGAGTTCATGGTCCGGACAGAGGAGGGACAGAGCTAGGACGTGAGTACTCCTTCCAGACGGGACATGTGCAGCACCTGGGTGGTGGCCGGAAGTGCCTCCACCTATCCCTGTGAGAGGCACTGCCCATGGCTAAGATCTCTGGAGGAGACACGCGGGGACCGCGGCGCAGGTCGCTGACCTGCCTGAGCTGCTCTGCCCCCCAGCCCTGTGGTCACTCCGGCTCTCTGATCTGGGAAGAGCTACGGATCATGAAAGAGGAGGACGTTCCTGGAATAAGTGTAGCCCATTGAGAGACCGCTTAGAACTTAGCCATTCAGTCTCCCCTTAAAACCTCAGAGGGAGGTTTCTTCTTTCAGGTGTGAGAAAGGACCTGGTCTACTCCAAAAGTCTGGGGGTTAGGAGAGGGACCCAAACTTTCTCATCCAGGAAATGCCTTGCTTCATACACTGCTGGTCATGTGGGGCCAGATCTTGTTGCTAAGTGTGGGTGGGGTGTCTCGCCAAGTCCACGTATTACCAGAAGAGATCGTAATGTTACTATTATTCAATCAATGGGAGGCTCTCAAGTTTACAGTGCGCTTTGACATCCACTGGCTCTCATTTAAAATGAACCAACACATGGACAGCACTTTGGGGATGACTTTAGCTATGGAGTAACAAAGGGGCCAGGCCCCGGCCTGTGACACAGCCGTGCTCCTGGGGCTGTGGTGGTGCATACCTGTGATGCTGGGCCTTTGGGTGGCTGAGGTGGGAGGGCCTAAGTTTGAGTCTAGCCTGGGCAACTTAGCAGGACCCTGTCTCAAAATACAACATAAAGGGCTAGGGCTATAGCTCAGTGTGAGGGCCCTAGGTTCCCTCCTCAGCAATACACACTTTAAAAAGGCAAAATCAACCCTGGGGAATACCCCCAGGTTCTCCCTGCCAGACCGGGCCCCTTCAGAAGCAGCCACTGGACAAAGACCAAGGCCAGCATGGCAGCCTTGCTCGAGAACATCTGTGCCCAGCCGACTACAGACACATGGCTGTTCTTAATGAGGCAGAGAGTGGGAGCAGGAGGTGTCAAAGGCTTTAGCTATTCACTTTCTCACATGTGGGCCAGAGAGGGTCAGAGCGCAATCCTGGAGATAAGGCCTGCAGTGCTAGGCAGGGAAGCCAGTTCCTGAAGTGCGATCACCTGCTCACTCTGCTATCTGGTCCTGGCCTGTGTGACCAAAGCCTGGGACACCATGGGGCAAGATAAACAGCCTATCCCAGTGGGTCCTGTGACCCAGAGCAGAGACACTCATCAGTGTCCGCGAGGTCTCCCTCGCCCTGGAGTACACTCGGCACAGGGAGCGTGAGTACTGAGGGACAGTGACTGCCTACCCAGGTTCACCCCAAGGACCTCTCCCATGAGCACCCTGGGGTGGGGGTGGGGCGTACAGGAGACCCTGCAGAGGCTGGTGCTGGGGGTCTCTGTTCCTGTGCAGGACTTCTGTCCCGTTGGCACTGCTCTTCCAGGGACTCGGACCAGGGCGGCCACGTGGGCAGCTGGCAGGTCCTTAGTCTATGGCAGGAGGCACCAGCGAGAACTGACTGTACTCCAGCCCCGCAAAGAGGCCACAGCGCTCTGTAAACAGAAGCTACAGTTATTGCCAGGCCCTCGTCATGTGGAGACCACCGTGGAAGATTGCATTTCAACAAATTAGTCCTTCATAGGGCTACTCACACCCACTGTTTATGTTCTTCTGTTTTGTTTTGGGTATTTTTTTTTTTTTTTGAGACAGGGTCTCACTTTGTAGTTCAGGCTGGCCCTGAGCTCAGCCTCAAAATCACATCATAGCAATCCTCCTGCCTCTGCCTCCCGAGTGCTGGGATTACAGGCGTGAGTCACCACGCCTGGCACTGTGGTGTGTGGTACTGGTTGTTGCTGGGCATGAGTCTCCACACCCAGTATTGTATGTGTTTACCAGGTTTCGAACCCAAGTCCTTGTGCTTGCAAGACAGGCATTGGAACCACTGAGCTATATCCCCGGCCCAAGGCTCACTCTTATAATTCCAGCACTTGGGAGGCAGAAACAGGAGGATTGCTGTGAGTTTGAGGTCAGCTTGGGCTATACAGTGAGTTCAAGGCCAATCTGAAATGCACAGTGAGATCCTATCTCAAAAAAAGAAAAAGTGCGGGATGTAGCTCAAGGGTACTGTGCCTGCCTGGCAAGCACAATGTCCTGAATTTGAATCCCAGTACCCCCAAAATAAACAAACAAACAAGCAAAAACTGCCTTGTATAGTTTGATATGATATGAGTTTCAAGTGTGTCCAAGAAGATATTTTGAGAGTGGGGATATAGCTAGGAACCTTGGGTTCCATCTCTGGCACCAAAAAAGAAAAATTAAATATATATCATTGGGTGATATGGACAACTGTTTCTCTGTAGAACTCTGACAGTGGAAAGAAGAGGGGACTCACCCGGCGTGCATGAAGATATAGGTCAGGTAGCGCCAAGCTTGCGCTCGCAGCTGGGGGTGGTAAACCAGAGCGTTCTTCAGGTAGCGTGGATGGGTCACCTGCAGCACAAACTGACCCAGCGACACACCGTTGTAGAGGAAGAAGGCAATCTGGATAAGAAGCAGAAGGAGGAAGGTCCGTTAGGGGCCTTCCCGTGCAGAAAGCGCCAGGATATTGTCATCCTTCCTTCTTATGAAACAGAAGAGACCCACAGCCAGTGTCCACGCAGCCTGCCCCGCCCTCCACCACTGCTCTCGGAGGCTGTGTCACAGGACCACGGTCTCTTTGCCTCATTCCTTTGTTGCTGCATAGGTGGGGCTGGGACCATTTTACACCTGAACTCCAAAAATCCCTCACTCATTCCACTCTAGTCAATTTAAAACAACAACAACAACAACACAAGCTGGGTGGGGTGTCGCCTGCTTAGAACCCCAGGACTCTGGGAGGATGAGGCAGGAGGATCATGAGTTTGAACTTGACCTGGACAACTTCATGAATTAGCAAGATCCTGTCTCAAAAAATAAAAAGGGCTGCAATGTAGCTCAGTGGGAAAACCCTGAGTTCAAACCAGGTATCGCCCCCACACAAAATAAAAGGAAAGAAAGAAGAATAAAGGAGAAAAAAGATTTTGGTGATGTACACACAACAGCTACCACAGGCCCCGGTTTTCAGTGCGAAGTCGGGAGGCATCAATGCCTTCACACTGTGCACGGTCTCTGCCCACGGCGTGCGGAGCTGCTTTCCTCGCAAACCTGACACTGCACCTCAAACACTTAACTCCATTCCAGCCCCGCTCTGGCCCCTCACAATCACCGTTCTACTCAGTCTCCGTGAACTAGACCTCCTATCAGCGGACTCACAGTATTTCTTTTTCTGTGAATGGCTCATTTCACTTCATACCATTTTTTAGGATTCAGCCATGCCACAGCACGGGTCAGAATTTTCTCCCTTTTAAAGGCTGACTAATATTCCATTATATGCACTTGTCACCTGTCCGCTCCTTCTCTGTCCATCGACCTTGGGTGGCTTCTGCCTTCTGTCACTTTAAACATGGGTGTACAAATCTCCCTGCTAATCTGTACTTCCAATTCTTCTTTTTAAAGAACACTAGGGAAGCTGGGGATGTACCTCAGTAACATTGTACCTGCCTCGCATGTGCAAGGTCCTGAGTGCAATCCCTAGTGCAACCCAGGGCTTTCCTACTGGATACATCTCAGCCCTTTTACAAATTTTATTTTGAGGGAAGTTCGTGTTAATCACCAAGTTGCCCCGGCTGGGCTTGAACCTGTGATCTCCCTGCAGGACCTGCTGAGAGTCTAGGAAAGAACTGCCGTGCACAGCTGTTACCTTCTCACTGCTTTCTAGTACTGGCCCCTCCTTACTCCCCTTGTTCCTTCTAGTTTCAACCTGTTACGGACCCAGAGAATCACATTACTAGCTTCTGTACTTGAAACAAATGGCTTGGAGTTTGGCACAAGGGCTTTGAGAGTTATCACAGCTATTTGAGTATTTTCCATTTTCTTCTAGATTGGTAGTTCAAGCTTATATTGCTGAGAGTTCTGGAAAAATAAAGTATTCTGGATTCAAAATCTGGCCCCTTTAGACCAACTCAGTACAAATTATGAGAATACTCAGTATCCATATCTAGAAGTAGGTAGCCATGCCCAGATTTCCAGAGCGGTCCTGAGGCTTCTAAGTGATAAAGTACATAAGGAGCCATCCTTGTGCCCAGCACTCACTTGGAAGGCAGCCAGGCGAGAGCCGTCTGGGCCAAGCTGGGCAGGGCTCAGGCCTCCAGCAGCAGCATCTCTGAGCTCTCCAAGGAGCACTGTGTCCACCTAACACCATGCGGGTGGCCTGGCAGCAAACACAGCTCCCGAGGCAGCTCATTATTATTGGTCTTCAAACAGGAGTTAATAAATAGATCAGCACAGCGAGTGTTCACAGGAGTCCAAGAATATCTCAGTGAAATCGCAACTTCAATGCACACTTGGATGAGGCCGTAACACACACACACTTCGGCTCGCAGAGCAGCTATTTCTCATGTAGCAAAAAAGAAGAAAGATGCCACGAAGCCGAATGCTCCCGCCGTTTGATTAGGCAAGAACTTTACAAGACCACATGCAGAAGCGGTAATTACGCCTGTGGCTTTGGAAGAGAAACATGGAAGATCATCAAATGCGAAGGGAAGAGAAGCCAAGTGTCCGTTTGGGAGCTGGTGGGAGCTGGCGGCGGGCTGGGCTGCGAGGTACCCAGGTTGAGCAACCAAGAGCACTACTTCCTATCACACGGGGCACTGGTGTGGAAGACGGACTGTCAGATTCTCTTGCCTAAGCAGGAGGGCTTCTTGGGCAATGACAGGTATACAGATGGCTGATTCCCTGAGGAGGAGCATGTTCATTATGATCTGTCTGGTCTAGGCTCCCTTGTTCATGAATACTCCCTTCCAGTGAGCCCTCCTGTGTTGGGGCAGTTCTTGCACTCGCTGTAACTGGTTCAAGTTCCAATGACAACAGCTATTCAAGCCCCAACCGTTGCCCCTCCCCGCTCCCCAGGCCAGGCAGCCCCTTCCTGCCCACCCACGTCCTTGCCTCCAGGAGAGTGACGGTGATCATGAACCAGGGAGGCGGGCAGCAGGTGTAGCTGTCGTAGTACCACTTGCGGTCAATCTCCCGGGGCAGGGTCTCGTAGGCCACATGGCGGATCAGGCGCTGCGACAGGCTCAGCCCCTTCTCCTCCAGCAGGGCCTTGCTGCTCAGCCTGCGGTTGCCCTGCAGGATGGCCTGGCGGAAGCTGTTGGAGCGCTTGTTGCTCATCTGTGCAGGGCATGGGTGCGGGACGGTCAGAGCTGGGCCCTTGGAGCCCCTGGCCCTCTCCCCAGCTGGTGCATCCCTTTGGCCAGGGATAACCCCACATTTCCCTGTCATTTGTAACAGTCACCCAGAAGCAAGATTTCCCGCAACCCCAGGTCAGGAGGCGATCCAACGCTTCACCCCAGGTCTGCCCATTGGAATGTGACTCTCCCATTCTACCAGACAGGATGTGAGGCAGAGAGCGAGTATGGACGTGGAGCCTGTGTCTGTCCCTACCCACCTTCTCCCATTCACGCAGGCATCTCCCACCATCACCATTCACCCAGCGATGTCTAGGTGTCAGGCATGTTACCAGGACTGTGCCCAGGACAGGTCAGTGACAGCTGCGATGCCAGCACAGCCAGCAGTGGTGCCCAAGCTAACTAGGGTGGTCAGCAAAGGCTTCTGGGAGGTGAGTGTTCCCGAGGAGCGTGGGATAGGTGTCTGCAGACCACCCCGTGTGGGTGTGGTTAGCCAGCTCTGCAGGGAGGTAGACCAAGCACTAGGTCCCAGGCTCAGCCAGAAGCCCTGGGCAGGCGTCTGAGCCGGTAGGAGGATCACAATGGAGGACCACATTCAGACAAGGCAGGAGTGCAGCCCGAGCTGCAGAGCCTGTCTCTCATCTCTCATCTACCCTGCCTGACCCCAAGGCCACTCCTCTGGTGGGACATCCCACTCCGGCCCCCAAACACCCATAGAGCCTAGAGACACTATTTCTCTGGAGTCAGGAAGTCATGCCCATTGCAGGCACCCATGGATCTCACTGCCAGAAGATTTCAGAGCCATCCTTCTGCCCTAGCCTCTGGCAGATGCCACACACACTCACACTTGCTCAGGGCAGACATGGCAGCTGCTCAGGGCAGGCTTGGCTGAGAGCTGTGCCGGGCACAGCCGTAGTCACACCTCAGAGCCTCGTAGAGCCACAGGTAAGTGTGCAGGGCAGCGACAGAGGGCACCACAGTTATCTGGGCCGTGGCACTGTTCCCACAGCACAAGGACTGGGACTGAGGGCTGGAGAAGGTAATCATCTCCCAGGGGACCCACAGAAAATCGATTAAGATTAAAATCCCATCTGCTCCAGAGCCCAAGCTGCCCACATGAAGCATTCAGCCAGTCATATAAAGGAGTCTCTTCTCCAGCCCAAGTCTGATTTCAGCCCCTCACCCAAGCGTCCCTTCACCGTACACCACCTGTGCACCCACACAGGACTGCCCTCTCTGCTCAGCGGTCTGCAGTGTGTTCTGTGTGATAAGGGAGGCCTGGGAAAAACACAGCAGGGGCTCTGGACAAGCCTGATTTGTTCTGCTTCAGCAGGGGCATGCAAAGGCCCACCAGGGATGCAGAGGGTTCACCTGGTGGAAGAACATTGAGAGAACAACCTTCGGGTGTAGTTCTTCATCACGCCTGATGCTTGCAGCACTCCTGCATGAAGTTTGGAGTTTGTTTCACAAGCAGGAAAATGCAGGCCCAGAGGATTGCGCCCAGCCCTGAGCTTGCCGCCCCCACCCCAGCTCCCTGTGAGTCCTTTCTTTGTCGTCTCCAGGGCAGCACTGCCCTGAGTGCAGGCCACAGGTGGCCACCAACCTCAGAACTGGGATGAGAAATCCTGATAGCAACATGTCACAGGCTGTTACAAGCTGCCACTCGCCATTATAGTCCAAGATGCCCTCGCTACGTCCCAAGCCCAGGCAAGCGTCTCAGTGGGCACGCAGGCCACGCCCAGCCCAGTGAGTGACACAGCAGGCCTCAAGTCATACATGCACCTGCACCATCATCCTGCGCACCCTGACTGTCCCCACTCCTCAGCGAGAGGCTGGCACAGCACCCCCTGCCCAGCTGGACCCTGTACTACAGAGCTCGGTGGCTCTGATGCCTTTGAACTCCAGGGCCCAGGGAACTTCACACGAGCCATTTCATCCCCACCCCATCCTGGTGAGCTGACAAGAGCGCACCATCTCCCTGTCAGCAACAGGAGACCAAGCCAGGACTTCCGGTCTTGTATTGTCTTACCACGGGCTCAGTCCTCTGATGTCTTGCCCATCCCTAGGCCGGTAGAGTACACTTGCTTAACCCCGCTCCATTCCAGTCCTGCAACAGTTGCCCGCAAACAGCACATGCTGACCCCAAAAGGAGGAAGTCTCTCTGCCGCTGGAGCAGGAGGAGGATTCCTGAGCTTCCGTCTCCGGCCCATCTAATATCCTGGACACCTGCCAGAGGCCTGATGTGCATGTGCCCTCAGGGAGGCCTGGCAGGGCTCCACAGCAGCCTTTCCCAGCTCTTCTTCCTGCCAGCAACAACCCCCCTACTGCCTGCCCCTCCTTTTGGTGGAACAGATCCCATCCCAGGACGGTCACTGGTTGGTTTGAGTCAATGAACGTGACCCAATCTAAGTCAGTGGAAGGGAGGAAATCCTAGGTCATGTGCAGGAGGGCTTTCAAGAAGAGACTCTGCATAGTGTGGCATAATGGTGTGAGGGCTGGAACAGCTGCAGCCACTTTGCTGCCACAAGGGGAGGGCCTGGAATTGCCAGGAGCTGCTCTGAGGACAGCGTGAGGCTGGCATAGCACTCCCTGTGGGACAGGCCACCACTGGAGCCACAGCATCCAGAGACAAGGAGAAACTCGGCCGTCAGTGGTGTCCTCTGGCTGTGGGAGCTTGGGCTTCCTCAGTGCTGTGAGCCAACAAGTCCCTTTGTCTAAACCAACCCCCCCCCGGGGCCCTCCAAGGGTGAGGGCCCCAGAGTGCTCACCAGATTGACGAAGTCCTGGTAGCAGATCTGCCCGTCCTCGTGGCCGTCAGCCAGGGCCAGGAGCACCTCCCTTTTGTGAGGGTCCAGGTAGGAGCTGTGGCTCTCCAGGAGGCTCCGGAACTTGCCTGTGCTGATGTAGCCTGTGTTGCCAGGGTCAAACTGTCAGAGAAGCAAGACAGCGGCCGGTCAGTGGACAGCGCTCCACTCGCTGCTGGCGTGGGGGCCCAGAGCTCCGCCATGCAGCCGACGCATGGGGCGGGCCCAGGTGGTGTCTGGAGCTTCCCAAGGCCTCCTGCAGGATCACCAGACCAACCAGCTGCTGTGGAGAAACGGCCTCCCCTGCGCTCACTCCTCACCACGCAGGAGATGGGAGGGAAAGGTGAAGGCAGAGGAAGCAGGAACTTCGGGGGACCGGGACAGGACGAAGGAACAGGAGGGAGACATGTCAGCAAAGACCTCACGGTGACAGGCAAGGCAGGAGGCGCTAGGTGCTGAGGGCCCTGCCTGGGCACAGGAGCACAGCCTGGGGAGGCCCTCTGCGGGCCAGCAGCCCTCCCAGGATCCTCCTCGCCGCACTCACGAGCCCCCCGCTGGCAGGTCGGACTCTCTGTGTGGGTTGGGTGCTGGGATGAGCATGGCTGGGGACTGAACCCGAGGCCTCGTGTGTGCTCAGGAAGTGAAGCTGTGCTCTCAGCCTTTCTCTTTCCATTTTGAAACAAAGTCTTGCTGAGGCGCTCCATGTGGGTTTCAACTCACAGTTTTCCTGCTTCAGCCTCCCTAGTGGCTGGAATTACAGGCACATGTGATTCTGCAGCTCTATACATGGGGGTCCCTCTACCCAGGATTCCCCTTCCTCTCCAACCACCCCGGGACACGGAAACCACTCAGTCCTCCGGGAGGCTCTGAGACAGGGCCTGGCCTTGAGTTCACACGGGTCTCTAGCACTCCCACCTCCTCCCAGACTGCAGCTCTGGGCGAGCTGGCGTCCTCGGGCCCCAGTGACTGCGCACAGCTGCGTTATCAGCACTCAATCAAGATTTGTCAGATGAACAGACAGCAATGTTTAAGTGAAAAGACAGGCACTAATTTTCCATGAAAATCCTCACGGGTTCAATTAGAAAGATGGCCTCTTCTTCACCTTTCCCAGAGATGCCCTTAACCCCGGTGCCTCTTTCCTCTCAGAGGAAAGTGAGGGCACTCGGATGCTGCTGTGGGCTGGACAGGCTGGAAGTGGCAGTCCGGCGGCATGGTGCTTGCCTTGCACATGTGAGGTCCTGGCAAGCCCCCCTCTGCACCACCAAACAGATAAGTAAATAAGTAGATGGCAACGGACGTGGGCACTGGAGATGGAAATGCGTGTGGACTAGGCCAGCGGGCCAGACCCACATGTCCCCTTTTCTGGATGAGGTCCCTGAACACCATTTCGGGGAAGTAGACTCTGCGCACAGCATTCCAAAGACAATCCGAGAGCTACAGTCACAGTCACAGACTACTTCAATTCTTGTCCCCAAGACTCTACAAGGAGGACATCTCTACAAGGAGGTTGATTTAAAAACCTGCACATTCCCCCACCTGCCAGCCCCAGCACTAGGCTTCAGAGATGACATCTATCTGATTTCCAGCAGGCTGGCCTTCCACTTGTCACAGGCCTCCTGCCTCAGTCTCCCAAGTGCTGGGGCTGCAGGTGTGGGCACCACGCCCGGGTCTCTTCTCAGTTTACCTCAAATATTTCAAGGAACCCCCTTGTCCTCTGCCCTGTACACATCTTCAAACACAGAAACACACAATATTTGCAATGTCTTTGTGGGGCTCCTCTACTGTAAGTGGAACAGGCCCTGTGTGTGTCTCCACATCACACAGGAAAAGACAGAGGCCTGGAAGAATTAGCATGGAGCAATGGAGTGGCTGCCTCCGACCTTCAACCACCATGGCTCTGCTGCTCCGAATCAAAACCCAAGGACCAAAAAGCCGAGTGCAGACCCAGACGCGAAGGAGGGGTGTCCAGGGCCCAGATGGACAGGCTTAGGTAGGACAGAGCGTGGACAGCCCCTCTGTCACAATCCTGCTCCACGCAGAAACTGAACCTGGAGAAGGAACACGGCGGTGGCCCCCAGGGCTCTGCTTCCATCCCTGGAAGCCACGTGAGCTCCAGGTCCCACGTGGGCTTCAGCACTGGGTGAGCGACCGGGCGGGGTGGGAGTTCAGGTCCTGGGAGGATCCGGACGGGCATGGGGTGGGGAGGAGGGAGCCCCGTGGTTCTGCGTGTGCTGGGAGCAGAGATGCCTGTCCCCTCCCAGGGGCCTCCGCCAGGCTCAGGAGGGCAGTGGGAGGGAGCAGGGGCTGGGATCAGACACCAGACAAAGAGCCACCTGCCCTCCTCCTCCTCCTCCTCCTCCTCCTCCTCGCCCTCCCCCACTGGGGCTCCCCACTGTTGTCCTAGCGACAGGGGCTGCCCTGTGGCTCCTGCAGCCCCCAACCCCCAGCCCAGCCTGCCCCCGGCATGCCACAGGCTCTCGCCCAGCAGAGAATGAGCTGGAATCAGGCCGAGCCTCCGATCTCTGCCAAAACTCTACCTTTCATGCCAGGGGCAGACAGGCCAGACAATGGGGGGTCACCGCTACTCTAATAATGAGGCCTCGGGGACTCTGGAGGGTGACTGGGGGAGGGGAGGCAGGAATGGGGCCGCCTGCCTGGGCTCTGAACACACGCGGGACACTTTCCAACCACCGCAGTCAGCTGAGAAGGCAGCCATGGGGCACAGAGCAAGGGAGTAAGACACGAAGGAGCGGAGAGGGACTGTGCGTGCCCAGATGGCAGGAGAGCTGCAGGTCCTGGGCCGGGAAGGAATCTGGGGGCTCCTAAAGGGGGCTGCACCTGTCCCATCCGCAGGCCAGGCTGCCTTCCCCGTTTTCAGTAGGGGAGGCAAACCCAGGGAGCTGCTGGCTCCTCTCTTCCAAGTGGGGCCTCTGTGTCAGAAGGCATGGTGGGGAGGGCTCTCTCTGGGCACACAGCCTGCCCCTTGGCCTCCCTCCCGCCTTACGAGGACTGTAAGTGCAATTTCCATATTAATCATGTGGGAAGCCCCGGGGTGCCTGTGTCCAGGACTCACCCACCCGGCCCTAAGGCAAGGAGGTGCTCTTGGGGTGGGCTGGGGAACCTGTGCGCAGGCCTGCGCTGGGCAGTAGCTGGAGAGACGCTGTGAATGGGGCAGGGGCCCACCAAGGAGCCAGGAGCTGGGAGGTGGAGGATTGTCCTCAGGCTGCCTCCTGACCAGGGCCAGGCATAGCGGCCTGAGGCTCCCTTCAGCTGGAGCAGAGGAAGGGGCAGAGTGTGAAGAAAGGCAAGGAGTGAGGAGCCCTTGCCCATATCTTCCACCGCCCACCTGCCTCGGCCTTGAAAAGAGCTTCCAGAGGCCTTTTAATCCTGCTGTGCCCAGGCCTGCGGCCCCTAATCCCCTAGGTCACCAGCTCTTCCCCGCCCAAGGCCACACACACACACCCCTCCCACGCCCATCTTCCACCCTGAGCCCCTCCTTTGGAAGAAGGGGTTGTCCCCAGCTGTGCTGCCATTTGGGGCAGCTCCTCACAACCACACTGCCTCAGTTTCTCCACTGATCCAGCGGTAGGAGCGCTTCCTTCCGGAAAAATGAAAGGAAGTGCATATCTATCGTGTGGGGTGTGCCTAACTCAGCAACATGTTGTAGACAGAGGAGGGGAAGAGAAAGCCCAGCCCTACAGCCCCCCGGGGCGCTGCTGCTCTGAATCCTTCTCCTGAGGGGGCTCTATACGTGGGTGAAGAGGAGCTGGGTTCGCTCAGGTCTGTGTGCCACAGAGCCCTGGGGATACTGCCAATTACAGTGGCTTAGGGACTCGTAACTCGTGGGCTAAGGAGCTATGAGGAATGTGGGTGGTTTTTAAACTGCATGACAGGGTTCTGGAGCCTGTGGGAACTGAGGCTGAACTACAGTGAGAGCCTCTCTCAAAAAAGCAAAGCAGGGCCCGGGGATTTAGCTCAGTGGCACAAGGTCCTGAGAGCCATCCCTGTACCAAGAGGAAAATAACAAAACAAAACAAAATAAGTAGGAGTACATGCTTGTCATTCCAAATTTAGGAGGCTGAGTTAGGAGGGTCATGTGGGTTTGGGGGCAGCCTGGGCCACATGGTGAGTTCAAAGTCAGTCTAAACTACCTGGCAAGACCCGGTCTTAAAAACAAACAAACAAAAACCAAAAATATACACAATGTTCATTGGGTTATCAGGCATCACCTTACGAAGCCTCCTGTCATCGCCCTGGGCGATGACGCTCACTCTCCAGCGTGGTCAGGAGTGGTACCCCTCTGCTAAGCACAGATACTATTACTCCCTCCACTTCCGGGGGTGGGGTGGGGTTTGAGGCATGTCCCACCAAGAAGGGCCCAGAGCCTGCATTCTCCCCCATCACTGGGATGCTGTGGCTCGAGGGTCAGGGAGCCCTTTGTCCATGCTCTTGGGCATCCAGCTGACACATGGCTGCTGAGGACCAGCTGTGGTCCAAGCATGGCGCTCATTTGGTGGATGGGAAACAGGTGCAGAGATCAAAAGGAGACACAAGAAAGTGGCTCAAGGTCAGACAGCCAGTCAGTGGTCAAGATGCGAACAACCTGACACCTTCCTTCCTATCGATGGCCCTGGACTTGCCCTCTTTTTTTTTGCTACTCTGTTCCATTGCATGATTTCCCCAATGAGAGAAGGGTTCTATGGTCCATAGCCTGAGAAACTCTCTTAGAGAAGGTTGATGCAGAGAACTGTAGTGGCGGCTGCAGGCTAGAAATCTGTCTGACTTTGTTCAGCCTGACATTTTCTAAATGAATTTAACCTTTGATCACAGGAACAGAGTGGAAAAATGCTCTTTAGGAAAATGCATGAATACGAAGTAACACCACGGTTCCCTTCTGGGAAGCTCGGCCCCAGCCTTGGCCTCCAGCTCAAGAGCAGCCTAGGCTCCAGGCAGCTGCAGCCCTCCAGCAGAGCAGAAGTCTGGGATCCGGGCCCAGCCAGAGGTTGACTGAGGACAACAGGTCCCAGGAGAGGCTGCAAAATCAGTGAGTGGCCTAATGGGGCCGCCAGCCCAGTCCTCAGGGAATAAACCCCAGCAGGAGCTGGGATTTGCCTGCTCAGCACCCAGGACAGCAGCACGGCTGCCCCTCTGGGCTGCAGGCCCTGAGCCTGCCACCAATCCAAGTTTACCCAGCAGCGGCAAGGCAGAATAGAGGAGGGGAACCACCTACAGCATGTCCATGGTGTGTGTGTGGCCCCCACACACTGCATTTCCAAGACAAGCACACATCTGCTCCTTGCTCCCAGCGCTTGGATTCCGTCCCATGAAGTCCCTCTCTCTCTCTTCCCTCTGGAGTGGCCCCGGACACCGATGAGGACCCTGAGTGCCAGCAAAGATCCCCAAAGCAGCAACACCTAGGGTCAGTGAGTCAGCTGCCGTCGGCTTCTCCGGCTGTGGAAGGGGGAACCTTGGAACTGGGACAGGTCCCCGTCCCCATCCCATCTCCTCTCTGTCCACCAGGGGAAAGGACCACACAGTGCACCTGCAGGGCCCAGGATGGCGCTGCAGCTGCTGCTCCCTGCTGGGCAGGGCAGTCTGCGGCTTCTGAGCATTGCAGGACTAACGAGGGTACCCAGGAGTTGATGGCTCAGTGGGCTGTGCTCACCCAACAGCCCACCAGGGAACTCAGCCCATTTGTGGATTTTTACAGCCCCATAAATTAGGTGCAGGCTGCAGCTGCTGAGGCCAGCAGGCGGGTGACCGGAGGGGAGCTTTCTCTGCCAGATCTTTCTTGCCATTAAGGATGCTAATTCGCCCATGTGAGAAAACTGCCTTGAGCCTGTCCCTAGACCTTCTCTCTGACTCTTCAAAATACAGACTGCCAAATCTTTTATTTGTACTCTCACACCTACCCCAGACTGAGCATGATCAGTCAGCTGCATTTGACAGTAAGGAAACAGAGGTCTTCACAGGTATCCAGCCTGCCTCTAGCACCCAGATGAGGAAGGCACCTGCCTGCTCCAAGAGGCAGGATGAGGGATAGATTTCTGAAGGCCTCAAGGCTCCAGGGAGAGGAGGGACTCTTCTGAGCCCTCCTGCCCTCTGGCCTCACCAGATGCGGCAGGGCTCCCTCTGCTCTCCTGGGCTTTGGCCAGGCCTTGTCCCAGCCTACAGGAGAGGCAGCAGCAGTTCTAGGATTCCCAGCTGAATTCTTTCTGCTCACCCAGCTGCCACTTCTGGGGACTGGAGAGGCAGCTTGGGCCCCACAGGGGACTTTTCCTGAGCATCCTTCGTCTTGTAGGTCAGAGTTGGGTCCCAGGGGCTGGCAGGCCAGAGGGAATGCCTTGCTGTCAGCAGAGAAGAGGCCTTCCAGGCCTAGCTCCACGCCTGGCTGCAGTTTCCCGAAAACCATTGGGCTCTCCCACCTGGGGAAGCGAGGCTAAGAAGAGCTCTCAGAGGTCCCATGGCAGGCAGGCCTGGCCTTCCCACCTGAGTGCCAGCCCTTCAGAAACCTTGCTCCGCCCCCTTCGGCACCACCTAAGTCCTGCCAGGCTTGCATATGGCTCCCCCTCCCCTGCCTTGGCCAAGCCTGTGGCTCTGAGGGGGCAGCCAGGGGTTGTGACTAAGAGGCAGGTCCCTTTGGTACTATCGGCAGAAGCAGGACCCCAGCTGACTCATGTGGCCCAGCCCATCAGGGCTGCTGGGAATGGAAGCCAAGTCATGGCCGTAAGGCCAGGGGCCTGAGGGAGCAGCACAGTGGTTGGAAGCAGGGAGGGCCTAGACCATTGCTCGGTCTTTATCCTCAGTCCAAACTCTTGTCCCCTGCTGCTTCTCCTGGAAGCTAGAGTCCCTCTGCCCCAACCTCCTCCAATAGAGAGAGATGGGGCGCAGGTGCAGACTAGGAGCAGGCAGGAGGAAGGACTACTACACTGCAATCCACTCTGCCTCTTTTCAGAAGCCTTGGGGACAAACATTACTCCCCCACCAAGCACATACACATACACACACACACACACCAGTGTAGTCCGGGCCTCTCATTTGAGCTCTGGCTCTGGGCAAGGTCTCCCCTCTCTACTCCCAGGGCCTTAGGCTCCTCTTCTATAAAGAGAACACAGCACCGAGCCAGGGATTTAGCTCAATGATTCCAGCGCCTGTCTTGCAAGCACAAGGACCTGGGTTCGATCCCTGGTAACCACATACCTATACTGGGTGTGGAGACTCACGCCCAGCAGCAACCAGTACCACATACCACAGTGCCGGGCGTGGTGGCCGGCACTCAGGAGGCAGAGGCAGGAGGATTGCTGTGATGAGTTTGAGGCTGAGCTCAGGGCCAGCCTGAACTCCAAAGTGAGACCCTGTCTCAAAAAACCTAAAATAAATAAAATTAAAAAAAAAAAAAAAGAGAACACAGCACCTTCTCTTGGGGCTGCTGAGAAATCAAACTGAGATGATGGCCGTGTGTACACACTAGACACTCAGTGTGTGCTTCCTCAGAATCTTCCCAGCTCAGTCTGGCCTGAGGCAAGGGCAAGAGAGCTACCTCCAGCTACCCACGGACCCACTTCTATAACACAAGATGGCCCCTGCACCCAACCTCACCCTCAGCCAACTAACGGTCCAGCAGGAAGTGCCACGTGGAAACACTAGGCACAGAGGAGAACTGGCTGGCCCAGCTGGTGCCCGACACCGGGCCCTCCCCTGCACCGGGCAGGCGGGCGGGTCAGTGAGCAGAAGGAAGCCCCTGGGCATCCACGCCTTCCATCCATCCACCCTTTCTGTCCGGAAAGTTCAGGAGTGTGGCAGCTGGTCAGACAAGGATTGGTGACCTAGACACCTTGTACGAGGCCTACAGCAACATGTCAGGCCCCATTTTGAAAATTGCTCATTTCTTTAAATTCCAGCAGCATGTACCGGGTAAGGCGCTCACAAACTACCGTGCCAGGTGCTGGGCTCACATCACTCTATCCTCGCCACCCCACGGGGCAGGTACCATCCCAGGCAGCTTGCAGATGAGAACCGCGAAGCCTGGAGCTGCCTGGCTTGGTCCTGACACCCAACTGTTAAAGGCAGAGTAGGACTCAGCCCAGACGTGTCCTCTCACCCACCTGTCTGGTCCCCCTGATGGCCTTTGTCACCACTGAGGGCACCAGGAAAACAAAGGGGAGTCTGCAGGTCTGGTAGCAGAAACACAGGAGCTCTAGCACCGTGGCACCCCATGATCTCAGAGTGTGCGGGGCTATGGTCTGACCTGTCACCAGCTCAGACTCTGTATGCACCTAGTGTGGGTCGGGCAGGGCCAGGGCTGCCTGGGCTCTGCCTCCTCAGCCTACAGTTTGGTGACTCACCACAGGGATTAAAGGGTTAACTCCAGGATGACTGGAGGGGCCAGGGAGCAAGGCAGGTGGAAAGCCTGCTCTGTGGAGGGGCCAGTCCCTAGCCTCAAGGGTGCTGGAGACCACTTGATAAGGGGCAGGGGTTCAGAGCCCGAGGGAGGCTCTGTCCCTCTCTGGGAACCCGGCTCTGTTGGTTAATCATGTGTTCCAGGGCCGCAGCCATTGCTGGCGTGTCTGGTGCAGGTGTTTCCTTGTAGCTCCTCGCTAATCCACTTGGCAGTCTCATCTGGGCATCTTTGTAACTCCTGGATTGCAGTGGGGACAAGTGAGGTGGGCATTGGGGCAGGCCAGGGGGAGATCCCAGGCTGGAGAGATACTGGGGGAGAGAAAGGAAAATCCTCTGACTCAGAAGCAGCTCAATGGAGGAGCTACCCTCCCAATTTTACTGGAGCCTGGATCTCAAAAGTGGTCCTTGTACCACCTCCCAGAAAATCTTAGTTCCATCTACCACATCTGTCAAGTGTCCACTGGGAATCAGATTCTGCCAGGGAGTCTCCCCATCCAGGTCACCCTCACAGTCACCCTGGAGCTCAAGGTCATCACCCCCATCTTGCAGAAGAAGAAACAGAGGCTCAGAGAGATACTATACTCATCCCTAGTTACCAAGGCAGGAAGACTTGAATCCAAGCCAATGGTCCTTCCCTGAGTGGTCCACCTAGGCCGCCCCACGCTCATTCATAACACACGTGAGTCCTTCCTCAGGACACTCCTCACTTGTCTACTAGAGATCTGAGCAAAAGTGGGGTCTCTTTCCATGGTCTTGGAAGTATATGTTCCCAAGTAGGGAAGGGGAAAGAGAACCACAATTGAGTGACTTCTGCTTCTAGCTTTCCTCCTTACTCTTCTGAGCTCCATGGCAATTGTGCTTTGTTCACTTAACTGAACTCTGCTCCAAACCATTTTCCTCCTTAAACATTCAGAGATCTCCATGGCTTTTTCAACAATGAACCTGCCTTTTTCAATTAGGTTTCAGTTCCTCATTTGCCAACTGGTCTACCATTTGACCTTGAGCAGATCATTTGACCTTCAGGAAAACCTCTTTGGAATTCAGGAAGGGGATGAAAACACAACCTGAAAAAGAGAAGCTTTTCAGAAAGCTCTGGACATTATACAAAGCAATAACTAAAGGGCACATTATTTGTGCAAGACTATAAACACCAGCAGCATAGATCAGAAATAAGCCTCAATTTTTTTTTCCACCCAAGTTTTTGTTAGAAAATTTTACCATATCAAACCATTGCTCAAACATATAAAGGATTGGTTTGTCCCACCCATCTAACCCAGTACTGGAGATTGAACCCAGGGCCTTCACACTTAGCTATATTCCTAGCCTTTTTTGATTTTCTAAATTTTGAGACAGATTCTTCACATGTTGGCCAGGCTGAGCTCCAACTTTCAACCCTCCTGCCTCAGCCACCAAGAGTAGATTACAAGTGTATGCCAACAAGCCCAGCTTAAGAAGTGATGCTGACGTAACTACACAGGAGTAACACCCCGTGGAGTAAAGGGTTGTATGGTTTGTCGTTTGTATGCCTGCTGGTTTGGAGGCAGCCTCACTGTGTACCCCAGGCTAGTCTGGGACGCTTTATCCTCCTCCCTCCACCCTCTAAGAAGCTGGGGTTACAGCCAGGCACCATTTGCCCAGTCTGTGACTGTTTGTTTGTTGGATGGTTTGTTTTGAGACAGGGTCTCAATTTGTAGTTCAGGGTGGCCTTGAACTCACTATGAGCCCGAGAGGGCCTCAGATTTGCCGGGATCCTCCTCCCTCAGCCTCTTGAATGCTAGGAGTACAGGCATGCACCACCACACCTGATTGTTTTTTAATCATAGAAAAACCAGTAGAAAATAAGAGTGGCAGATTTATAAGATTTGGAGAGAAATGCAAACAGTCTCAGGTCTGAAGCACTAGAAGGTATCATGAAAGAAAAAATCAATTCAGTAACAGAACTTTTTTTTAGCATGATCTTGTATTACAAGAGAATATTTATGGCAACTTTAAACTCCATTCCAATATTTAGAGAAATCATCAATGACCCCACAGATATGAAAAGACACTTTCCATAAATAAGAAACAAACGCATGGAATATCTGGGAATTGAAATGATGACCCGCAGGTGACGGCTATGGAGAAGACGCGGGCCTGTGGGGAAGAGGAAGTGGTGTGGGTGGGTCCTGCCGTACATCCTGCCCAGGCAGGCCAGCCACCAAGGAGGGTTCTGAGAGGTTGGCGCCACCCGATCTTCACCTCTCACTCCCTGGAAAGGCATGCTGGTCATTCAGCTAAAGGGAAACCAGCCAGCACTGCAGCTCCCAGCCCTTGGGCCCTTCGCTTCACACTGGGTCAAGGCTGCTCCACATGCTAAGAAGCCACACAGCATACAGGAACAGGTCCAGGTCCATCCCTAACACCTGGGAAACAGACCTCAGAAGACCTGTCAGAAGCTGGACGCCAAAGGTGTCCCCGGAAGGGAGGAGGATAGGCCCGGCTGACTTTGCTTTCCTATGCCACGGCCCTCTGGGAGGCGGACTGAGGGGTCGCACTGGCCTGCGGGACTCGACTGGTCCTATCCTGACCACCTGTGCAGGAAAAGGGGGCTGGGGAGGAAGTTCTGTGTGACCCATGGGCACCACATTCACCAGGTCGGAATCCTACCATCAGTCAGGCCCAGAGACACAGACAGGAAACACAGGACCCACCCACCCTCTGAGAGTGCTGTGCTTCCACGTCCGAGTATGTGAGATGCTTCATGTCTACTCTTCCTTTAGCCCCGTCAGGTGAAAGCAATAACTAAATAAATAAAGCAATAACTAACGGGCACATCATTTGTGCAGGATTACAAACATCAGCAGCATAGATCAGAAATAAGCCTCAATTTTTTTTCTATCTAAATTTTTGGTAGAAAAATTTACCAAATGGTTGAGGGATGGCTGATAATCTCGATACGGGTAATAAATGCAGAGGGCTAGATCTGTGCCCAGTGTTGGAGCCATGCTCAGGAACAGCTCTCCCAAAACACAGCATCGACCAGAAGGGAAAAAAAAAGGCTTCTGATGCCTCATGAGGGGTGGGGAGCAGCTATTAGGCTGAACATACTGTTCCGGTAAGTTTTACTAGTGCATCTCCTAGAATTCTGAGTCCAGAAGTAATGAGCAGGGGTACCCCTGTGACTCCCTGAGTCTCCCTCAGTTGAAGAAACTGGGTCCTAGGAACCATCAGCTAATTTTTGGATGTTACACATTCTCTCTGCTCCCTCGAGTTCCAAATTCTTCCTCCTGAAGTTTCTCCTCCATTCATCCAAATGGTCTGCCTTGAAATGTAAACACACACAGAGGAACTGGCAGAGGAGATTAATGTGAAAGACACAGAGAAAAAGCAAGATACACTTTGTTCTAGGTTCTGAGTCTAAATCCGGCAGGAGGTGTGAAGGGCTGGCAGATTGGCGGGAGCTCCGTGAGGCACCAGGCCAGCAGCTGCTGTACTCTTAGGGGCCAGAGGGGTAGAGCATGTGGCACTCGGCAGCCACAGGGAGACACTGGCTGGTCCTTCTGGACAGGGCCAGGGGATGGTCCTCAAACCACAGCCAGGCCTCCTGGGGAAGGCCGTGGATAACCCCAAATCCTCATCCCAGGCTCTCCACGTCTTTTACCCTGCAATTCTTCAGTCCCACTCAGGCATCTGTCCCTTAGCTGGCCCTTCAAACTGAATTGTTGAAACCAAAGCTGTCATTTTTGCCAACCCCTCATTTTCCCCTCCCGTTCAGAATCTCAGTGCATATGTGGTTCCTCTCAGTTACTCCGGGCTATTGAGGTCTTGTTCCCTTATTACCATGTCTCTCTTTCTTTGCATCCTTGCCGTCACAATCCATGTTGAGGGGCCTGCAGGCTGGATGAGGTACCCCTAAGGCTGACGTGCTAAAGCTGGGTCCCCAGCCTGGAGCTACTGGAAGGTGGTAGAAACTTCAAGGATGTGGCCTCATCCTGTGACTTGCCTCTTTCTCTTCGCTCCGTGGTTATACAGTGAATGAATGGGTTTCTGTTGTCTGCAGGACTAGGGATTGAACCCAGGGCCCTCACAGTAAGTGACCTTCCTTACTCTTTTACCAAATTTCTAATCTTGAGACAGAGCTGGATTTGAATTTGCGGTCTTCCTGCCTCAGCCTCCTAAACTGCTGGAATTGCAAATGAGTGTCACTGTGCCTGGCTTGTTGAGTGGTTCTTGCTCCATTCTGCGCTTCAGCCATGAAGTGCTGCCTTTCTACAGGCCCAAAAGCAACAGGGCCAACCAATCATGGAATGAACTCCAAAACCATGAGCCAAAACGAACGTTTTCTAAGTTGATTATCTGAGGCACTCGCAGTCTTTAGTGATCAAAAGCTGCTAACAAAAGGCACCTGTCTCCCTCCATTCATGGGCGGCCTCTGAAATCTATCTTGCCCCCTTCCTCCAGTCTCATGGGATCTTCCCAGCGCTGCCTGGACCCCGAAGCAACCCTGCTTAAAAGCTTTTAAGACTCCTCCTGCACAGAACAAGAGTCTGGCTCAAGCTGCTTTCTCAGCCTCAGCTCCCCCTCTAATGCAACACATTTCCTCCGGTCCAAACACGCAGATCCAGATCTATTAAAGTTGCAGGAACTTCAGATCGCAGCCATTCTCACCCCACAACCGTCCGCTGACATGTGGGACAACTGGAGCAGAGGAAACACACGGGTACCAGACTACCAAGGCGAGAACCAGTTCCACACTGAAGGTCAAACTCCATCTCCCAATTCACAAGCGAATTTTTAGCTTTCCCGATCCTCTCCCTACACCGAGACTGGAGGTAGTGCAGGTCCCATAGTGCTTCCCACATCCCAGACCCTGCTGCAGAAGTAAAGAAACAAAATCAGTTTCCAGAAGCGCGCACACTGTGAGTCACCCCCCAAGGACGGCAGCGACTGTGTTTCAGCGGTGGCCATGGACCTTTCATGGCAGAGGGAGAACGGCGGCCGGCGGGTGGTGCACCGGCCCCTCCCCCACCCCAGCCTCTACAGCAGTCCCTCAGCATCTCTTGGAGGAAACTTCGCAGGCTTGCAACACATACTGCCCAATTCCTGCAAGTTATCACCCCAGCTCTGGTGCAGTAGGAAGAGGCAGGACGGGAGGGATTTTCTCATGGGAGCCCACTGCCGGCCTCAGCCTCCTGCTGCTACCTGGAGAGCCGAGTTGTTCAGCGGGGATGCAGCAAGCCACACCTCCCCGCTACGTCACCATCTCAGGAGCGCAGAGCTCGGGAAGCCCACGCAAGCAGGGAGACTGAGCCCGATTTTAAGAGGGCTGGAGGGGGGGGGGTGGTTAACTGCTCACATACCTGATCAAACAGGACTTTCCAGTGCTGGTAGAGAGGGAGGCCGTGGGCGAGAGGAGGAAGAGAAGAGAGAAAGACACACTTATCACCGAGGTCTCTGTAGCCCCCTGACGTTTCTGACCTAACCTCCCAGCTGCAGCCCAGGTTAGAACCAGGCCAGGCCCTGGCCGCAGAGTCCAGAGAAAACCTGGGAAGACCTCCCCAGATGGCAGCGAGGGATCTCACAGAGGCGTGGGGGTAGGGCTGGGGACCAGCAAGGCAGGTGTCCCCTGGTCTGGGACAGTTAGGCAGAGGGCTGAGCAGAGCAGGAACGATCCCCAGCAATTACCCAATAAAGGCATCCAACTCTGTCTGCCCGGGGGCCTGGATTATCTCTGCTGCCTACACATTACATCCACCTCTCCCCTCTCTGAATGCACCCCAAGGCCCTCCTCGGATGGGACGCTCTACTCAGGAGAACTTGGACCCTGCATAAGCACTAACATGTTGTCTACAGGTTGGGGGGGAGTTGGGAAGAGGGGTTCCTCCTGTGCTGAAATCTTCCAAAGCTGAGTTTCCATGCCGAGTGCACAAGACTACCGATGGGGGGAAGGGGGGGTTAGGGACAGAGGGAAGTGATAGGTTTAACCATTTAGAAGCCAGGAGACGTTCAACCTCCCAGCCCCATTTGCTGGCCTGCGTTTTGTAGGTTGTGGGGTCTGATTTCAGGTCCATCTCCCCACACTGAGGACCAGTTTTTCACCGCTCTTTGCAGGTTAACCCCTGGAGGAGAAGCTTAAGTAACTCCGGTTCCTAGGGCTGGCCAGTGCGATGCGCCGAAGGAGAAGCCGGCGGCGGCGGCCGGGAAGCCTTCTGGGACAGCCCCTCCCGGCCTCGCCCAGGAGACCCCGGACTCCTGAGTCCCCTTCTGAGGGCCCAGCCGCTCCCAGAGCTCCTCCTCTTCCAGTCCGGGCCCGATTCAGGGACGGGCCAGTTTAAATTTCAATCCCTGTAGCGACCAGGCAGGTGCCGGACAGGAGCTAATCTGGGAGCGGGAGAGGGGCTCCCCAGACTGGTCTGCGCAGCCGGGATCGGAGGATCTGCGGCGCCCGCTGCCTCCCTGGGCGGATGGAGTCCGCAGGTCGCGGAGGGGAGGGAGGGAGTCACTGCCGTGACGCGGCCGCCTCTGCAGGAGAGCGCCGTGTCCCGGGCACTGCACCAGCGCGGGGAGGGGGCGCCGGTCCTGGCGCAGCGGGGTCCTGCGGGGGCGCCGGGCGGCGCGTGCGATCAGGGACCCGGTCCTCGCCCTCCGGTACCGGGCACGGCCGGTCCAGGGCGCTCCTGCGTCCCCTTGGAGCCCCAGAGCTGCCCCGCGGAGGCGCGACGGGCAGACCCTCCCCGCGGGCCCCGGAAAGTTTGCCGGCCGGGGGGCACTCACGTCCTCCGCCGCCGCGCGCGGCCGCCCCTCGGTCTCGGGCTCCAGCTCCTCGATGCGCTCCGCCTCGGCGCCGGCGGCCACTGCGGGGCCGGGGCTGGGGTGCTCGCCCATGGCCGAGGCGGGTCCGGGCGGCCCGGGCCCGGGCTAACTTTGCGCCGCGCCGCCCTCCGGGGGGCTCCTAGCGCCCCGCGCCCGCCCCGCGCGCGCCCCCATGGCCCGGTGCTCACTGCCCCGCGACTCTGGGACGCCGGGCCCTCGGCCGCCAAACTTCTCCGCGCTCGCCGCCCTCCGCCTCCTCCTCGCCGCGGCCCGCGCCCGGCTCCTCCGCGCCGGCGAGGGCGCCCTTGGGCCGGCCGGGCGCCGCCGCTCCCGCGCTCCCTGCCCGCCGCGCGCGGCCCCCGCTCTGCGCCCGCGTCCGCTCCTCCCCGCGGCTCCCGGGCGGTGCGCGGCGGGGGCGGGGCTGCCCGCGGCCGGGCGGTCAGAGGGCCCGGAGGGTGGCGCCGCCGTCCCCGCCCCCGCCCCCGCCGCTGCCCCTCCGCGCCGGGCTTCGTCTCCCCCACCCGGCTAACCGCGCCGCGAGGCTGCGGGTTCGGGGCGGAGGGGAGCGAGGTTCCTGGCGCTTGGGTGCAGTCAGGGTTAACTTGGAGGGCTGATCCCCCACCGCCCGGGTGCTTCTCACTTCTCGGCGATCGCGCTCGGGAGGTCTGGGAGAAGCCGGATAGGGAGATCTGAGAACCCCAAACCCTAAACCTTTGCCCCGCTCCACGCAGAGCTCTGGGACCCCGGCCAGGCTTCGTCTGACCGCTGTGAGCCCCGGCGTGTCCCGCTCCTGAGAGGGGAGGTGAAGAACTGGGGAAGTAGGAATGAAGTCAGCAGAGGGGTAAAGGGTCTTGAAGAGGAAAACCGGGCCGTTTCCCCGCAGGACAGAGCTGTCTCCCACAGGCCAGAGTTGGAGACTGGGGGCTCGGCTGGGTCTGGCCGCTCTCGATCTCGGGTCAGTCAGTAACCTTCCACGACCCTGCCGCGGCCCCCTGTGCTCGCCCACTCGCCTCTACCCCTTCCTCTCCTCTCGGAAACAGAGAAACGAAAATTGTGATTGATGCTGTCATCTTCATAAAGCAAACTCGGTAACCCAGCCCCAGGGGCCCACCTGTGACCAGCTCGCCCAGCAATGACTGCTCCCCTTACACCCCAAGTAGGAAATGAACTGCATTCTAATTAGGTGAGTTTTGCTACAGACACCAATTTTCATCTCGCTCTCAGAAAGTGTGATGGCTTCAACTATTTTTGTTTCTCACCACCCTCCCCCAATCCCTACTCTACTAACAAGTCAAGATCCTGCCAAGATTTCCTTGTAAATAAAACTGTCTGCATGGGGTGTGATTTCGAAAACATCCTTCAGGGGACAGAAGAGAGGCTAACTGCTTAGTAGAAAGAAGCCCTGGAGGAGAAGCAGCTGCTGGGGACCCTGAGTCCTGTCACCCCTGTGTCAACCTGCTGCTGTCATCTGCATAACTGCTTGGGCGCTGGCACTGTCCTCTGCAGACCTTCGGGAAATGGCAGAAAAAAGCCAAGAAGCCAGGTTCCAGGGGAACTTGAAGCTGGCACAGGGAGAAGCTGGCCACTCTGACTTGCAGCCCAGCAGCCTTGCGGTGGCCTGGCCCAGCTGCTCGGTAAATCCAGTCCGCTCCAGCTCAGAGACGGCTCTGTTGTCCTAAGCAGCTCCGGGCTCCCCTCAGGTGGAAGGAACCTTCAAAGCCCCCTGTTAAACTTGTGAGTACTTACCAAGTGCCCTTTGCACTCTGGGAATGTGGAGATAGGAAGGACCGTGCCCTACAGAAACTAACTTGGGGCAACAGGCTGGATCAACAGGAGGACATATCCTGGATTCCATGGAAGTCAAAGAAGGGGGGACATGTGGACCTCAAAGTCTTCTCACAGGACCCTCATGTTCCCCTAAATAACAAGGCATCTGGGAAGGTGAAGGAGAGGCATTCCAAGCAGAGAGCACAGCACAGGCAATGCTGGACACACAGCAGTGATACGGAACACTTTGGCGTAGCCTGAAAATAGAGCAAGGTGTCTCATTGAAAGAGCTCAGGCTGGGAGGAGTGTTAGGGAGGAATGTGTCTTAATGAAGAGCTTGGATTTCATCCAGAGAGCAATGGGGAGCCACCAAGGATTGGGAGCAGGAGACTAATGTTTAGAAAGATGTCTCTCAGCTGTGCACAGTAGGATACACCTGTGTTCTCAGCATCCTGAAAGGCTGAAAAAGGATTGTATGTTCCAGACTAGCGTGGGGAATTTAGCTACTGAGTGAGGCCTCCTCTCAAAAAATGAAAAGGGTTGGGCCAGGGATTTCGCTCAGTGGTACTGGTGCCTGGTTCGCTCCCCAGTGACCACGTACAACAATGCCAGGTGTGGAGACTCAAACCCACCATCAATCAGAACCACATACCACAGTGCTGGGCGTGGCGGCTCACACTTATAATTCCCAGCACTTGGGAGGCAAAAGGATTGCTGTGAGTTCAAGGCTGAGCTCAGGGCCAGCCTGAACTACAAAAAAAAAAAAAAAAAAGAAAAAGCAAGAGCCTGTTTCAAAAATAAATTTAAAAAGGGGCTGAGATGCAGCTCAGTATAATGGCCTTAAGTTGTAACCTCAGCACCGAAAACAACAAAAAGATCTTCTAGACATTCATGGTGGCATATGGCTGTGGTCTCCATTGCCTTGAAGATTTCAGCAGGAGGAATCCCTTGGGCTCAGGAGCTCAAGGCCAGAGTGTGCAACACAGACCCTCTCAAAAGTATCTCTCCAACTGTGGTGGATAGATGGGGTAGGGGGCTGGCCTGAGCTGCCACAGTCCAAACACTCACAGAGGCCTCAACATACGCCACACACAGGCTGGCCCTGGGCTGGGTGACGAGTGGCAGCAAACAGTGCTGATTGGCACTTGTACCTTCTCTTCATTTTGACATCCATGACTTTTCTTGAAAGTCCTCAATGAGACGCTCTAAACCTGTGAAGAACAGGATAAAGATTGAGGTGTGTTCGGCAGCTTCGCAACACTGTAAGAGAATGCCTGATACAGTCAACTTATAAAAAGAAAATGAGTCATTTGGCTCACAGTTCCCAGTGGGGCAGTTTATGATCACTCGACCCCATTGCTTTGGGCCAGTGGCCAGTTGCATAACATGGCAGGAGTGTTCGGGAAAGCAAAACTCTCTCCACATGGCTAGGCAGCAGGAGAGGAAAAGCCAATGATCCCTCTTTAGAGCACAATCCCAATGACCTAAAAGCCTTCTACCCCTGGGGGCTGGGTCTCCACATACCACACGGTTCTCTGGGGAACGGCAGCTCCAAACTGTAGTCCTGGGGCAGAGCAGTTCAAAGTCCAAGAGGACACATGTGCTGTTAGCAGAACCTCGGGGGGGGGGGGTGGAAGGGTTTCTGAGTGGAGGAACCGCCATGGCAAAGCAGAGCAGATGTGGACGGCTGTGGACTGTGTTGGGAGCCATCCAGGGGCCAAGCACACAGTGAGGCTGTCAGTGTGGGTGACGAGGACCCTGTGCAGAGTCCCGCAGGGCCGACAGAGGATACTGGACCTCGCCCAGCGGGCAGTGGAGGAGTGGTGGCAGCTTCTCAGTGGAGTGTCATTGCGGGGAGACAATGTTGGCAGCTGCTCAACATCGTGGTCCAACTGATAGGTCGCAGTATCCATGATGCGCTGGACCTTGGCCGAGATGCTGAGGCTGCACAGTGGGTCAGAGGGAGCCCAGGCCCCCTGGGGGAGGTGGGAGAGTCCTCTGATTACAGTCCAGACGATGATGGGGAGGGAGAGTCAGGAGGCCAGCTCTCCAAGCGGAGGGAGGATTTTGCATTAAGGGTCTGAGTTCCAGAGGAAGCGGCCTCCATTGAAACGCCAGGAGACTCAGGAAGGGAAGGAGAGGGGCGTGGAGCATTTTGTTTGTGGATACCTGGAGCTAATGAGCAGCCAGGGAAAGAACTGAAGGACTGTAATTGGCACTCAAAGCAAATGGCAGCGCCCACCTGGCCCCCGCAGGGAAGAGGGACAGGCAGGGGCAACTCTCACCCAAAGCCTCTTCTACTTGGGCCCTTCCGTTCCCACCTCCCTCTCTGGCCACACTCTGAGCCTCCTTCCGTCCCTACAGCAAACCTGAGCTGACCCTGTCCCCATCTGTGGGAAACCAGCAAGCCAGCCCTGAGCTGCTGCCATTTGCCGGCCTCAGATGAAGACATGAGTTATTTTTGACCGCGATCCAAGCCTCAGTCAGCCCTGAATTCTCTTGTCTTCCAGGAATCCCCCAGTCATGTTTGAAGTCTGCAAGTCCCAACAGCAGACATAGCACAGCTCACAGCTCGAGGAAGAGATCGGCCACTTGGAACCCCACCACCTCCATCGCCCCAGCATTCTTTCACTATTGCCTGCTGTCTGCAAGATCAAACGGGACAGGGCTGCTAAGCGGGGCTTTTTTCCCTTTCCTCTCTTCTCTTCCTTTCACTCCAGGGCCACATATTTTCGGAGTAACTTAAATCATTACTGAAAAGTGTCCAGGTTCACAGACACCAAACCCTTTCTAAGAGAAGTATGGGGTGCTCAGAAGTGGTGCTCAGCCACAGAGATGTTCCCAGTCCCAAGATTCAGTCAATCACATATTCAGGGAACCTATCAACTGTTCTTCCTCTTCTTACCTTCCTTGCCTGCCATCTCCTTGGGGTTTAGCAGGTACCCGGGGCCCGCAACACCTCTGAATGACCTACCTCAGTTATGCTATAGATAGGCTTTCTCTGCTCAGTGGATAAGCTGTCCTATTTTAAAATTTTATTTATTATTATTTTTTAAGGCAGGGTCTCCCTATGTAGTTCAGGCTAACCACAAACTCCCTATGTGTGGCCCAAGCTGGCCTTAAATTTGAGGTGATCCTCCTGCCTCAGCCTCCTGAGTGCTGGGATTACAGGCATGTGCCACCACATCTGGCTCTTTCTGTTCTATCCCGTGCATCTCTGGTCAATGTTTTCTCACCCTCCAAGACTTTTGTCAACTCTCAGTCGTATATAGACCCCTCCAGCCTCTGCAACACTTTCTTCGTTTGACCTTGCATTATATCATCTAAATTTTATCTTCCTGGGACCAGCATGGGAATTCTTTGAAGAGGAGGATTATGGCTTATTCAGTTTCACATCCATCACAGTACACACCACCGCACACTGAAGAAGGCGAACCAATGTCTGTTTAATGAAAAACAGAGCATGGCTCCCTCGATATGACATGAAGTCTAATTACACAGTTATTACTCTCAGCCCCCAACAGAAGACAAGTTTTATGTTACAGAGAAAAGAGTGTTCTGCGTAGTAATAATGATATACTTGTATGCCTGCTGCCTTTATTTCAAAATACTTCTGCATTTGTCATTTCGCTTCATTCTCCAAAAAGCCCACAGAAGAGACACAACTAGCTCCATTTCACAAATGCGAATACTAAAATTCCTGGGCGCACTGGAGGTTTGCTTTCGGTCCCTCTTACCAAATTTCTTACTTTAAGAGTGAAATCCAGCCCCTCCCCTAGATGGCACGGCACTCTCGGCCCCCACTGCTGCAGGCAGGGGCTCTTCTGTGGGGGACAGTGCGAGGCTAACCCAGAGGCCCTGGGGGCCTGGTCGAGCTGCAGGCTTTCGGCTTGCATGAATCAGAAAATTTGGAGGCTGCTCCTGGCTTTGGTTTATTCATCTGTTTTGTTTCTCTTATTAAAAAAAAGACAGGGTCTCACCAAATTGCCCAGGGTGACCTTGAGCTCATAATTTGCCTGCCTTAGCCTCCCAAGTCCCTGGAACTACATGCTTTGCTCCTCTCAAGGAGACAGGCAGACTCCAGAGTCCTTGGCGATCCAAGGCTTGGGTTGCGACGTGTGCCGTGTCCCAGGCAGAGGCAGGAGGGTTTGCCCAGGCTGGTACTGGTACATCCAACAGACTCTGTAGAGGGAAAGAAGCCCTGAGGGGCAGAGGCAGAAAGCCAGGAGGCCTACGGGCAGTCCTCCGATTGGAACGTACTGTCCTCAAGGGTAAGGACTTGGTTTTGTGGGTCCATAGCAATATCTTTGACTCTTAGAGAATTCCTGGGACATAGAAAGTTTGCGAAAAGGATTTGCTCAGTGACAGAGCCTGGCCTGTGAACCTGAGGAAGTCTGCCCGACTGTTCCGAGTCCGGCCTCCTAGGCCTCCCCTGGCCTCTCCTGGGAAGACATCTGTTCAGCCTGGGCCTAGTAGGGGCAGGGCTGCTGCGAGATCAACCCGTGGTCCACTCAGTGGGCTTTTGGTTGATGAGGGCCGACAGCAGTCCCGGAAGCCCACACATCCTGACACTGTCTGTTCAGGAGGACAAGGGGTGACTGGCACCAGGGAAATGGCCCTGAGCAGAACTGTGACAGCAGCCGCAGCTGTAGCAGTGGCAGAGGAGTGAGACGGTAGACCCCGAAGTCTTCTTCCTGCAGCTCTCCGCCACAGGCCCCCAGGAGGCCGTGGGAGAACTTCGCGAGCACGTTGTAAATACCATCTGTCACGCTGCCTGCCCAGACGCCACACGGCCTTCCTCCCTGCAAGGGAGCCTTCCCCATTATTATTTATGCAGAGTGCTCCCTACTTAAGCACTGTGCCACCAGAAGGGGAAGAAAAGCCCAGAAGAGCCAAGGACTCGGGAGTCTGCCCGTGGGCAGCAGCTGGCTGGGAGGGCCAGGCCAGGCCGTGGGCTTCCTTCCTTCCGGGTGGGGGTTAACTCTTGCCTCTCCAGGGCACAGCAGTCAGGCAATGCACAGCCCTGGAAGTGAGGGCCTGTGCTCTCTGCTTGGTGCCATCACCAGCGTGGGACCCAGGCTCTGTCTCAGCCCTGTTGGCCTTTGATTCTCCCTCTGGACATGCAGGGCTCAGGCCTGATGATTGAGATGTCACTACTGGCTCTGAAACACGTTTGCATCCCCCGCCCCCTCATGTCAACCTGGAAGCCTGTCACCATCAGCCCAGGGTGGGTCCTTAGTACCGGACGGCAGGACAAGGGGTCAGCACACCTGGGTGCTTATGAAGAGCCTGCCATTGTGACCCTGGGAAAGGCAGTTTCCAAATCTTTAGTTTTGTCTTTTATGAAACAAATGAGCAGGACCAGCAGCAGGCTTTGGCTGGAGAATTCATCTCTGAATTCTGTGATGTGTGACTTTCTCTTCCAAAACACTGCAGACAAACGATTTTATAGAACAAACCTCTTACAATGAGGTTAGTGAGACATAGTTTTGCCTCTAATGAGCTTAAAATCAGACAAGCATGGTGTCATATACCTCTAATCCTGGGACCCTAGAAGCTCTGGGAGGCTGAGGCAGGAGGATCACAAGTTCAAACCCAGCCTGGGCAATTTAGTGACTGAAATCTTGTCTCAGAATAAAAAATGAACTGGGAATAGTGGCACACACCTACAATCCCAGCACATGGGACGCTGAAGCAGGAGGATCGTAGCAGATCTGAGGCCAGCCTCAGCTACATAGTGACTTCCAGGCTATCTTGAAATACAGAGCAAGATGCTGTCTCAAAATAAAAAGTGAGAAAAGGGTTGGGAATGTAGCTCAGTGCCGAGGCTCTGGTTTCAATCTCCAGCACAACAAGAAATAGAGAAGGAGGGCCGGGGAGTTAGCTCAGTGGTTCCGGCGCCTGTCTCGCAAGCGCAAGGACCCGGGTTCGATTCCCCGGTAACCACATAACAATACTGGGTGTGGAGACCCACACCCAGCAGCAACCAGTACCACATACCACAGTGCCGGGCGTGGTGGCTCACGCCTGTAATCCCAGCACTCGGGAGGCAGAGGCAGGA
>PVIR01018333.1:17164-33548 GCA_004026965.1 Petromus typicus | reverse complement strand
GCGTCGCGTTTTTCTCATGATGAGACTGCATCTGTGGCTTTGGAGAGGAAACCTACACAGCTGAAGTGCCACTCTCCCATGTCACATCAGAAGCACAGGCTGTCAACACGAGTTATCACTGTTGGTGCTAACCCTGCTCACCTGGCGGAGAAACTGTCAGGGGTGTGTGTGTGTACAAGGAAGTCATCCGCAGCCCCCACTTGAAAAGCTGGGAAGGCTAGGTGTGGCAGCGCACGCCTGTGATCCCAGCACTCGGGAGGCAGAGGCAGGAGGATTGCTGTGAGTTCGAGGCTGGCCTGAGCTGCATAGTGAGTTTGGGGTTAACCTGAACTATAAAGTGAGACCCTGTCTCAAAAAAGAAAAGAAAAGAAAAAAACCTGCGAGAATTATGCTTCCTTCACTTCCTTGAGAGGAACAGATAGCCATCAGCTATATAACGACGGTAGATACATGGTGGTCTCAGAAAACTGCCCCTCAGCGGTGTCCCAGGTATCTTTATCTGTGTTGCTGCGCTCTGGGATGTTCACGCTGCACACAGAACCACCTAAGGAGGCACATCTCAGAAATGGGACCTTGTCATTAAGTGACACGTGACTGTATTACATAAATTATTGTGAATTCTGCACAGGAAATGTATCTTTTCTCTCTATACTTATTATATCATTTATTTACAATAGTATCTACTTATGGATATTTGTTTTTATTATTTTGAGCTGTAACCTAAAACTACTTTATTTTGCTGTTCAGATCGTTCCAACTTTGGCTGTTCTTGGCTTATCTCCATGACATGCCCTCACTTGTAGGTGTGTTTTGCTAGTTTGCTTATGTAGCACTTCCTTACTTCCTTATAAAATACTTCATCTTAAACGATGTTCTTCTTTTAAAACTGTAGTAAGGAGGTAGGCTCTTGCAGTTTTTTTGAAGAAAAAAACGCTATCACTTTTTTTGATGATTGAGAGCAATGAAAGGAAATAGTAATTTTTTGAAACTTACTCTGTTTTCAAAATCAAATAATATTTGTTGCTGCCAGTTGCTATCACAATTTTACCTAGTCACCTTAGGATTTTTTTTTCAAGAATTAATTTTCAGTGGGTTGCTGGTTTTCAAGATTCAGTATGTTTTTTATTTTTGTTCTAGTAACAATAGAGTAATAAGGGTACTTATAAAAGAGAAATTGAAAGAATTGATGTAAACTTGTTCAGAGCAGCTCTACTATTACTGTCTCAAATAATCAAAAAGTGGTTGCTGCTCGACTGATAACACCAGCTACCACCAAAAGGAGGGTTATATAAAACTTGGCATTCAGAATTATGTATTTGTGTAGTGTTAGTTTTTTTTAATATAGTGAGCTTTTTCATCTGGAAAATCACAAAGGTTTTTTTGAGAATCAGTGGAAATGTAAAGAGAGTATCTTATCCTTCTTGTGGTTTGAAATGCTTTAGAGCCTGAGAACTTTTTTCTGTGTTTGATACACTCAAAGCTTTTGGTTATATTGGATTAAATTTGTTTAGGTTTGTCTGGATTTTTCAGTTGTTGCATTGGCACTTCTGCCTAATTATTTTATGTAAATATTGCAGTGACTAGTGTTTGAATATCATTGGGAATTCTCTGACAGTTGTTTTAAATGTGGAAATCTCTCTCCTTCATTGGCTCTCTTTCCTCCTTCTCTCCCTCCCCAAAATTACTTATGTGTGCATCCTTGGTCTCTGTCTAAGTACTTAAATCTGCCAGGTCAAGGAACTCCTTCTGGATTTCCATAGTCCACGCCATGGTGTCAAAGTCAGAATGCTACTGTAGCCACTGAACTCCAGGGGGAGCAGCTCTTCATGCAGTTACTGACCCACTGCAACCCTGCCCACCCCTGAAAAACAATTCTTACAAATTTCAGCCTTAATCTTGCTATTCTGTTTGGAGGTTAGGATATTCTAAGATTTAATAGCAGAAGGAATGAATAAAACACCAACAGAGCTTTATCCAGAGTTGTTTTGAGACTATAAAACGTCCTTTTACCCTCCCTGTTATTTCTGTTTCAGTACTGCATGCATCAAACAACCAAACATATAGCCATTTAGTTATAGCTAACATAACTCAAAATCAGAAAGCTTTTGAGCCAGACACAGTGATGCACACCTGTAGTCCCAGGACTTTAGAGGCTGACTCGGGGGAATTGCTGTGGGTTTAAGGCTAGCCTGGAGTACGTAGTAAGACTCTGTCTCAAAAAACAAACAAAAAAGATGTAACTAAGAAAGCAAAACTGCTAATATCATAAGTGAATTGCACGTAAGGAGATTAGGAAAAGGTGGCATTTGAGATCAACTCCTTCTTTACAACGGAATGTGCAAAGGCCGTGTGGTAGGAGGAACATAGGAAGTGTGAGGCACTGATGGTGTTAGGGAAGCGTAGGGGCAGATCTTACAGACCTGAAGGATTTGTGTGTTTATCCAAGAGGGATAAGCAGAAGACGATTCACAAAATCAGTCTGCATTTTGAAAGTGTGATTCTAGGTATCGTGGGGAGTGGATCGCTGCCCCTCAGTCCGGATGGCGTGATAAGTGCACACACTGGGGTACCTGCCTTCCTGTACCAATCCATGGTCCATGGTACTCAGTACATGGCAGGAATGGAAGAGGCAGAGCAAAAGGAAACTGGGAAGATTGTCAGGCCGAGACAAAACGTTGGAAACAAAGCTGAGTGGAGCTGAACCCAGAGGCCTGCTTACCTGAGTGCAGGGGCAGGCGAGGGGTCCCGCTGCTTCAGGGTAACAGACCTGCCCACGTGAGGTGGGCACAGCCTAACCCTGGAGCAGTGGGGATGAGAAAAACCACTTTTCCTTCCCCTGAAGGACCATGCGGAACTAGCTATGAGCCCATTGAAGAGACGCAAGAGGTAGCCTAGCCGCCTGGCAGGGATGGATCTGTAGCAGTCCCAGAATCACTGCAGGACTCTGGACCTAGGGAGGGGAGGAATCCTAAGACCTCCAGGAAATGAAGGAGGGGGGAATACGAAAGAGGGAAATGAACAAGAACTTTCACTCAAGATGAAAATGAGTATGCAAACCAAAATGCTAAAATGTCCAGAAAATGCTGCAAAGAAAGGAAAGAAAAGAATTTGATGGCAAAAAGGAAAAATGGAAACAAAGCTTATGCACATAGGGAGGTGGAAGGGTTGAAGGGAGAGCAGGGGAATGGGAGGAAAAAAAAGGACTCAAAATATGTCATGTACAGGTACAAGTTCTCAGTGATGAATGAGATCCAAATGTATACCTAAAATGTACCAATAAACTGAAGAAAAAATCTTAACAACCAACATAATATTGAAATAATACATGGACTCTATGAAAGTTTCAAACTGTTTTGTTGCTTTTTGTTTGGTGGTACTGGGGATTGAATTTAGGAAGCACTGAACTACAGCCTCATTCTTTCTTTCTTATTTATTTATTTATTTATTTTTTGAGGCAGGGTCTTACTCAGTCATTAAGTTAACCAGGCTGGGCTCAAACTTTTATGTAATCAGAAGATAGGGACCAACCTGAGGATAGAAATTTTTCACTGAAGCTGGGCACACATGTAATCTCAGCTCCTTGAGGCTGAGGCAGGGGGACGGCAGGTTTGAGGACACCCTAAGCAACTTAATGAGATCCTATCTCAAAACAGTGAAGGGCCAGAGATGCATCTCAGTTGTAGAACACTGGCCTAGTGAAGTCAAGGCCTTGGGTTCAATCCCTAGGGATCTTCCTATTTTTTTTCTCAAATGCATATGAGTAATGATGAAGCTGTATGGAATGTGAAGGGGAAAATTCTCGGACCAAACTTTAAGGAACTATAGTACTTAAGTCTTAGTAGAAGAAGATAAGCTCTCAAAGGAGCAGTTTTGGAGGTTGGGATAAACTAGAAGAGTTGTTACGGTAGCCAAAGCCAGAGAGTGTTTAAAAAGGGCGAGAGCTTATAATGTAAAATACTGCAGAAATAACGTGGAGATGAAGATGAGAAAGTATCACTGGCTTTCGTGGTGTGGATTGAGTGGTGACCAAAGAGAGCCATGCTGTGATGAAGGGGGGGCTGTGGTCAGGCTGGAGGAGTTGAGGAGTGAAGGAAGCAGAGAAGGTGGAGCAGGGGAGAGAGAACTGGGGCAGGCTCTGGAGGGGGGGACTGTGGTCAGGAGTGGCCCGGAGTGAATAGAAGGAGCGGAGGAATGACAGCAGAGGTGGCTCAGAAGGCAGAGGACACAAGGTTCAAGGAACTAGCCTGAAACCTCGGATGTGAGGATGGGAGATCACACTATATGCAGATATTTTCCAGGACAGGATGTATCATTAAACTGTGGAGAATTTTTGGAGTATCTGAAGGTTATAATAATATTCAAAATGTAGCTGGAGAAATAATTGCCTGAAAGCATAATTTTGTTTTGTTTGGTTCTTTGAGCCAGGGTCTCATTAAGAAGTTCAGGCTGGTCTTGAATTTATTATACCTCAGTAATCTTCATGAATTTACATCGATCCTCCTGTCTCAGCCTCTTGAGTCCTGAGATTACAGGTGTGGGTCACCACACCTGACCATTCTTCTGAGCTTTAGAACAAGTGTTTAGAGCAAGGATTCACCTTCCACAGGAGAAACCAGATGAGATATTAGTTTTTTATTGCATTTTTTAATTTCTTTTAGAATTAACTGAAACTAACTTTAGATAGCAAAATGTCCTTTATGCTTTCTTGAGATTAGTCTGCAAGAGCAAAGAAACTGTATTAACATACACTTACACCTGTTCACCATAGCTTGATCTTGCAACTGTTAGCTTCCTGATATTAGTCTGAAGATATTCTACTTTTGATTGAGTTTATTGATACATTTTATATATACATTATGATTGAAGATATTCTTTTGATACAACTTTCCGTTCTGTTATTGCATTACACAAGTATAACACAGAAACCTGAAAAATAAGATCAGCTGTTGAATTGGCTATTAAGTGCTCAATCACTAGTATGTACATCTTGTGTAGTTACGTTTTGTCTTTGGCATCCATTATCTCCCTTAATCTAACAACCACAGAAACTTCCTGCAGAGAAACAGCCTTCATTTGGTAGGTCATGTTCAGCTTACTTACCTTTCCTCTTTTCAGTTGTTTTCTTCCACTTTAAACCTTTTTGTTAAAGGTGATACTTGTACCACATGGTTATGTTACTGGAAAGTAATGTTGAGAGATTTTTGAAAGATTTCTTTTTTCTGCTGAAAAAGAAGTAGGTCAAGTGAGACCACAAGACTTAACATTGAGTTTTATGCACTCAAACTGAAGCTATTATGGCAAACTCCCTGGTCATGAAGTTTCTTCTCAAGAAGAGTACTGTTCAATTTCTTTAATAAGTCACATTTTAATCATGTTATGATTTTAGTGTATTTTTAAGAAAGATTGCTATACTACAAAGACATTAAATTTAATTAACCTCTCTCTGCTTTCCCCAGCTCCATTGATCTGAACATTCAAATTATTTTACTCATCAAATAGTTTTTGAAATCCTCCTTGTCATAAAGCCCCGTGCAGGGTGAATCAAATACAAAAGCAAGGCTGGTAATACAGCTTAGTGGTAGAGTGCTTGTCACAGGCCAAGCCCTGGGATCAATCTCCAGTACCACACACAAAGAAAAAGAACAAAAACAATAGCTATATTTTGTAGACTGGCTATGTAGCTCAGGGGCAGAGTGCTTGCCTAGCATACATGGGACCCTAAACTCAGTTACCAGCACTGAAAAAGCAAGGAACAAAAGTGAAAGGACCATAGTCTATCTTTAAGAGTTTGTAATCTCAGCCATGGCACACAACTGTAATCTTAGCACTTGGGGAGGTAGAAACAGAAGGATCATGAGTTCAAGGCCAGCCTAGTACAGTGTGACTCTGTCAGGGAAAAAAAAGTTTTATATTAGGGGAAATAGTAAAAATCAAATACCTACAACAGATGATAGAATGTGATTAACATATTATGTCAATAACTCTGTGTGTAGAAACTGGTTTTCCTATAATTCACAGTAGTCTGTGTAGTTGTCAGAAATGTTAAGCTTTTACTGTATAGGCAGTTAATTTATTCACGATGGTCCCATCATCTTTTCCTTGTTTCAACTAATATTTATTAGGAATTAGAATTAAGGAGGCCAGGGATTTAGCTCAGTGGTTCCAGTGTCTGCCTCGCAAGCACGAGGACCGGTCCCTAGTAACCACACACCAAATTGCCGGCCATGGTGACTCACGCCCATTAGCAAACAGTACCTAGTGCCAGGCGTAGTAGTTTACACCTATAATCCTCGCACTCAGGAGGCAGAGTCTGGAGGGACACTGTGAGTTTGAGGCTCACCTGGGCTACATAGTGAGCTCAGAGCCAGCCTGAACTAACTCCAAAAACGAGACCCTGATGAGAGAGAGACAGAGACAGAGACAGAGAATTAAGGCTAATAATGTTTGATCCGAAGTGCATTTTTAATTTGTAGAACATTTGTTGACTCCCTGCAGTTTGTTTCTCTCCAGAAGCTGCACATGGCTGAGATGGCAGGCTAAGTTCTCTTTGGCCCTCCAGTTGCTGCCAAGCTTTGAGGTGCTGAAGTCTCCTCCTACAGGTGTTTTCCAGGTTCTTTCTGTCTTAAGCAAAGAATTAGTCAAGGCAAGAGCCAGTGGTGGCAAAGTTTTATTAAAGGTATGAAAAGAAATGGTCTGCAGAGTGAATCTGGCCAAGTGAAAATAGAGAAATAAGTAAATGCTCAACAAGTAGGCTGCTGTGGGAGAACACAGCAGTGGATGGTATCGCCACTCCTTAGGCTGATGTTGAGTCCAGGCGGTCCCATCAAAAACTGCTGGGGTTCTCGTGAGATGTCCACATGCAGTCATAAGAGTGCGGAGTATCTGAAGGTTATAATAAGACTCTTGTCTCAACAGTCATAAGATTTTACCATGCTACTCAGAATAGCACATGACTTATGACTTAGGAAATTTTTCTGGAATTTTTCATGTAATATTTTTCGACCATTCTTGGGAGGTATAGTGGCAATCATTGTGGCAAGCCCTAATTATTATACCCTTTCATGTTGAGCTCATTTTTAGACAACCAAAAATGCATAATTAAAGATTTTTTAATGGAGAAAGGAAGAACATAGACACACTCTCACTCTCTCTCTGTGTCTCTCTGTCTGTCTCTGTCTGTCTGTCTGTCTGTCTTTCTCTCTCCCTCTGTCCCTCTCGACCTGCCCCTCTCCCTCTCACCCATCCACCCTATCTGGGAACTCAATCTAGGGCTTTTGTACTGCACCCACCGCCTCACCCTTTTTATATTTTTATTTGCAGAGAAAATCTCCTAAGTCTCTAAATTGCCCAGAGTGGGCTCAAACTTAGGATCATCCTGCCTCAGTCACCCAGAGGGCTGAGATTATAGGGATGTACTACAATACCTAGCTTGTAGGGGTTTTTGGGGTTTTTTTAGTTTTTTTGAGATAGGGTCTCACCTTGTAGCTCAGGCTGGACCTAAGCTCAGCCTCAAACACAGCAATCCTCCTGCCTCTACCTCTCGAGTTTTGGGATTACAGGCGTGAGCCACCATGCCTGGCACTGTGGTACGTGCTACTGGAGTTAATCTTGGGACCTTGCGCTTGCAGGCAGATGCTGAAATCACTGAGCCAAATCCTTGGCCCTCATATAGGTATCTTTTGACAATTAATGGGATTTAATTTATACTTTCTAAATAGGAACATTTTGTCTAGGAAAAGGATAAAACAAAGTCATAAAATATGTCTTATTTCAAATTCATCTTCATTTATTTTTATCTTTTTTTTCTCATAGCCATAAGTCTTGATAAGTCTGTAGAGAAGACTTAGGCTGGGAAGTGTGAGTGGCAAGAATAGCTAGTCTCCTGACAGTGGCCAAATTTTTTAGGAAGTAGCCTGTGCTGATAAATATCAATTATCTTGAAAATCAGCACATGTGACTAGCTAGAAATACCTATTATGTTGCCTACTTTAGAGATTAGATATCTTTCTTTAGATGTCAAACAGTTCCTCCCGGTTTTTATTCTCTCTTCTTGATTTAAAAGAAGATCTCAATAGATAATCCCAGCTGGACTTTAATTCATGATCCTGCTGTCTCAGCTCCCCAATTGCTGAGTTTACAGGCATATGCCACAATGCCCATTCCCCAGATTTCTTTAGTAAAGCACGTCACAGTAAGCCTCATGCTCACATCCCACATCCCACTGCATCACAATGGACAGTGATACGTGTAGGATTGGTTTAGGTGGCAGAGGGGAATTGGTGAACAGTTTTTTTTAGTAGGTATATTATAAAGATTATTTTTAATAGCACTTCTCAGCCTCTTTGTTCACTTATTTGTTTTTGTTTATCAACATTTTCCTATCTCCCAAACATGTATTTCCAGGACAGCAGGGACCTTGCCTCCTTTATTCCTTGTTATATCTTTAGCACCTAAAATCATATCTTGCAGATAATGGTTGCTTAGAAAATATTTGTCAGAAGAATGAATGAATCTTTTTATTCATTTCCAGTACCGGGGATCAAACTCATGACCTTGTACTTGCAAGGTGCTGGGAGCCCTGGCCTAACTCTCTGGCCCCAGTGGCTCTTGGCTGTAGATTCATTGTTACTCAAATCACTGTCAGCCAAGAACAAGTATTAATACTCAGTGCATCTACTCAGTACACTTTGAAAACTATTAATGGTGATGATAATTTTAAAAAGAAGCCATACATTATTCTGTATTTAGCATTTTGCTACACTGCCCTTTTTCCCCATTTGTTTATTTTTGTCAGTCATCCAAATGAGAACAGGGAGTTCTTTGGAAGCGAACTATCAAGAAAACCATGATACCACTCAGATCTAGGAGTAGAAGAATGCCCAAAGCTAAAATGACAAGCTTTAGGGCCGGAGATTTAGCTCAGTGGTTCCAGCGTCTACCTTGCAGTGCAAGGTTCTGAGTTCAATCCCTGGTAACCACATACCACTAAGCTGGGCATGGTGACTCAGGCCTGTAATCCCAGCACTTGGGAAGCAGGGGCAGGAGGACTGCTGTGAGCTCGAGGCCTGGGCTACAGGGCCAGCCTGAACTAAAAAGTGAGACCCTGTCTCAAAAAGAAAAATGACAAGCTGTATATTATTTTTGAAAAGAATACTGTTGTTTTGCAAAAGATTTCAGTACTGTTTCTTCCTTCTAATGAGTAGCCACTCATAAACTAGCCTAAATAATGGGACTGTAGAACTTTACTCCATAATATGTCTTAATGCATGGATCACTTGTGTGCTCAGATTTTTCTCTTTTTTTTTTTTTTTGAGATAGGGTCTCACTTTGTAGTTCAGGCTGGTCCTGAGTTCACTGTGTAGCCCAGGCCAGCCTTGAACTCACAGCAGTTCTCTAGCCTCTGCCTCCCAAGTGCTGGGATCACAAGAATGAGTCACCACACCTGGCAGTGTGGTGTGTGGTTACTGGGAACAAACCCTGGCCCTAGCACATGCAAGGCAGGTGCTGGAACCACTGAGCTAAATCCCTGGCCTGCTCAGATTTTTCTTAGTAATCCTAAGTAAACATTTAATCTATTCTCACTAAAATTTTGTTTTCTAGAATTAAACGGAATGATTTTATTCTCTTGTTTCTGGTTTCTTTGTTGTTTGGGGCGTATTATTTTTCGTTTATATTAAGGGTTGAACCCAGGGCCTTACACATATTAGGCATGTGCTCTACTACTAACCTACATTCTTGACTTTAAAAAAAATTTTTTTTGAGACAGAGTCTTGCTGAGTTGCCCAGGCTGACCTTGAACTTGCAATTTTCCTTCTTCAAGTTCTCAAGTATTTGGATCCATTCTTTTTCTTTGTCCTCGTCTTTTTTTTCTTTTGTATACAATTATTTTGCACTGAATTTGTTTCTATACCAGAAGTTTTTGTTTCTTCAAGGATGTTTTTTCCTTTTGTGCAACCTTCTCTTCTGGTTTACAAGCCATCTATTTCTCTGTAGGGAACCATCTCGTTGATCAGTAAGACCATGAGCTCTGTCAGCCTGGTTGCAGATAATATTCTCATGTTGGGTATTTTATTCACCTGGTACCGTAGGTTCAGTAATTGCAGAACTTATATATAAACACTTAAGTTCAACATTATGGTGTATTTGTGCATCAAAACTTCAGCACTGATTTTAGGTCACTAACCCCGTGTTCAACCCCACAGTTTGATCTGGGCACAACCACACCACTGTAATGACAGAATGTTTCTGTGATGTGCCTCTTTCAGATATTTGGTGAGTTAGTGGATACCCATCCCCTTCATCATACCCAGGCAATTTCACGGGGATTCCTAACATGAACAAAAAGATATTGATTTGCATGATTTTGTGGGGTTTTCTGGATCAGGTTAATAGAGAACCATTTTTACAGACCGCAAGCTGGGGATATAGCTCACTGGCACCACATCTTTCTGGCAAGCGCAAGGCCCTGAGCTCAATCTCTAGTTGGGGGGGAGGGGACACACCACACAACCTTTCACAGATCACTTCAGGTCACTTATAGCAACAGGCCACTCTATTGCTTCTTTAAAGGAAAAGGTTACTATAGACAAACAGAAAGGTTAGGAAGTTTTGTAAATTCTTACTCTGATTTGTATAAAGCAACAGGCAGGAATAGACATGTTTATCTAAAATAAGAGTTTTTAAAAATTGAGTGCTTAGGATACCTTTCGAGTACAGGCCTTCCTTCATACTTACTGATGATTTGGAGAACATGAATACTTTCTTCATTGTAAAAAATATTTATCAAGAAAAGAATTGAAAGAACCAAAAGATAAACTGTGTCCTTTGCTGATAGTCTCTTCCTTTTTGATCCCTAATTTCCCTATTTATAAAGTGAGTAGGCCATGCGTCATGATTTGTAGAGACCTTTTCAGCTTTGAAAACTTAATAATGCATATAAGTTTCCTGTGAAAAAAGCACACTTCTTCCAAAAGAGGGTGCTGTGGTATTTCCATTTTTAGCATTTTCTTTAGAGGAGAGAAACATAGATTGAATTTCAGCTTAATTTTGAGTCTTTAGACATTCAACCTTTGAAAAATAGTGTCTACCTCCTTAATTTACTTACATGAGATCAGGTAAGTCAATTCTTAATTTTAAAAAAATTGTAATAATATGTATATTTTCAGAAATCTGAATCTAATATAAAATTACAAAGAGGAAAATAAAAAACATATCTCACCACCCAAATACAGCCAGTTTTGAAAGGTTATTGTATTTCAACTCTTTTTCTAAGTTAATGGGGTTTGAGACAGGGTCTTGCTTATTATGCATTCAGGTTAGCCATAAACTCACTATGTAGACCAGGCTGCCCTCAAATCCATGGGGATCCTCCTGCCTCGGCCTGTAAGTGCTGGGATTATGGGTCTGCTGCTGCACTCAACTAAAAAACGACCTTTTTGAAAAAGTAAAATGTTTAAACATTGTTCAGTATCTGTTGTTTCTATTTTATGTTGTACAAAATATCTCATATATATGTTTTATACATAAATGTGTCCAAATTTGTGATTCAAAAACTATAAATATTTTACTATATTTGAACTTGGCCAAAAGGCTGAGAAATGATTTTAAACACTTTAAAGTTCTTGGTACATTTTGTAAAATTGCTTTTCTAAAATATTTGATTAATATTCAGTATTCTCTGATGAGCATGAATTCAATCATTTTAATCTTTTAGCCAAAGGAAAAGGTTATCTTTTTGAACAGCAATAATCATCTTTATTATTTTATAACAATTTTATTGAGAGTAAAATTCACCCAAAGTATGCATTTCAGTTGTTTTTGGTGTATGCAGTGTGGTGTACGCATCACCCCAGCCAATTACATAACATTTTTAGCATCTCAAAAAACCCTTTTCCCATTAGCAGTGCATCCCATTTCCTGTGCTTCCCCGTAGACAATTATTGATCTACTTCTTCTAAGCATTTTACACCATATGTTCTGGTTTTTTTTTTTTTTTTTTCATTTAACAGTGTTTTCAAAATTCATCCACATTGTAGCATGTATCAGTCCTTCACTTCATGTTATTGCCAGATAATTTTTTATTTTATGAGTATACCACATTTTATTTATCCTTCCATGAGTTGAGTTGTTCCTGTTTTTTAGCTATTATGAATAATACTGTTCCGAACATTTTTGTACAAACAGTGTTTTTTATTCTCTTGGATATCTACTTAGGAATCAAACTGCTTGGTCATATGGCAGCTCTTCATTTAACCATTGGAAGAGACTGTTTTCCAAAGCTCCAGCGTTTTACATTCCTGCCATAGGTGTGTCAGGCTGCACTTTCACCATATCCTTGTTGCATGTAGAATCTTTTGTATTATAATAATTCAGGTCTGGAGATTTAGCTCAGTGGTTCCAGCACCTGCCTTGCAAGTGCAAGATCCCGAGTTCAGTCCCCAGTAACCACATACAACAATGCCGGGCATGGTGCCTCATGCCCACCAGCAATCAGTACCACATACCATAGTGCTGGGCATGGTGGCTCATGCCTATAATCCTAGCATTTAGGAAGCAGAGGCAAGAGGATTGCTGTGAGTTCGAGGCTCACTTGGGCTACATAGGGAGCTCAAGGCCAGCCTGAACTACAAAGCAAGACTCTTGTCTCAAAAACAAACAGAAAAAAAAAATAATAATTCAACCAAGGGTTAAGTGGTAGCTCAAGGAATTTTTATTTAAATTGCTCTGATAGCTAATGATGTTAAGCATTTTAAAATACGCTAGTCGTTTTTATATATCCTTTAAGAAATACCCATACAGAACCTTTGCTCATTTTAAATTAGGTTAATTTATAATACACATTTAAAGAGGGTTTTTTTTAATTTATGTTGGGTACTAAATTCTTGTAGAATTCAGATAGATATATTATATGCAAAAATTTTTTCCCATTCTGTAGTTGTTTTTTCACTTTCTTTAAGGTGATTTTTAAAGCATAAAAGCTTTTCTTTCCTTCCTTTTTTCTGTATTTATTTATTTATCTATTTATTTATATATGGAGATAGGCTTTGACATCCAAGCTGATGTCATACTCAGGATCCTCCTGTCTCAGCCCTAGAAGTTTCTAGTTTGGATGATATCCAATTTATCTTCTCTTTTTTAATGTTACTATGCTTTTGGTTTATATCTTAAGAAACCATTGTCTAATGCAAGATAACAAAGATTTGTGCCTTGTTTTCTCTAAGATTTTATGATTTAATCTATTTGATCTATTCAATCTATTTGAATTAATTTTTGTACATTATATGAAGTATGAGTCCCATTGTCTCTTTAACATAGAAATCCGGTTGTCTTAGTACTGGGTACTACATAATATCACTTATTAATTTACTGGCAAATTTTGGTACACCTGCTTAGTGGCTGCTTTTCTTGAAATACTTATATGTGTCAGTTTCTGGAAACAGTGCGGAAAATCTTTACTAAATGGTAGTTTTCTGCATGGACTTTTCTCTGTCTGTCTTTGTCTTTCTCTGTGTCTCTCTCCAGTCAGGCAAGAAATGGCTAGAAAAGAGATTCTTAGAAGGTCTTACAAGTCTAAATCTGCCTAAATTCCCCCATGTCTGTCTTTACATGTACCTCTCCTTTTCTGCCTTATTCCTTCTATATCTCTCAGTCATTGGATTTAGCGCCACTCAAATAATCCATGATGGTCTCAGGTAGAAGATCCTCAGCGCCCACAAAGACCCTTTCCCAAATAAGGTCACGTTCATAGCTTCTGGCATTAAGACATAGACATATCTTAGGAAATGTGACATCCTTTCCACAAATTCACCATCTCCACCCCTAAAAAAAATCCCAGATTTAATGAATTTCTGGCCACCTCAGCGTCCACACCCACTTCCTGTCTAGAGCCAGATCTCCCCTAGAGGGAGCCATTTCATGCGCTTGTGAGCCAGTTGTGATGGGAATTAATGCACTTCCATCAGGTTTCAGAGTGGATCAAAATATATTGAGGAACTAGTTCAGCCATGTCCCACACAAGAGCCATTCAGATAGATGAAGACAACTATTATATTTCCCAGAGTCTATTCTTTTCCAAGATAAACACGTTTAATTTTAATTGTTCCCCAATGATATGGCTTCCATTCCACTCAGTGTGCAAATATGTATTGAGGCGCCAGGCATTCTCTTAGGTATTAAAGTGATGCAGGAATGAGTGTCCTAGGATCTGTGCCATGTAAGATTGTAACCTGGAGGAGGATGTAAGCAAATAAATTGCAAAACTGTGATGAGTATTTTAATGAGCTTAAATATAGGATGCCGTGGGAGCATAGGAAGGACTCTAGACCAGTGTTCAAGAAATAACTTCTGTGTGACATGCGTGAGGGCCTGGGTTTGACCCCTAGCACCACAAAGCAAAAAAAAAAAAAAAGAGAGAAAGAAAACCTAAAGTAAAACCTAGAAGAGAGGAGGGAGGCAGGCAGAGAGGGGAACACTGAAAGTGCCAAATGGGTATTTTCTGGCTACCTAGCGTCCGTACAGAATGTCCTGTTTTAGAGCCACTCTTCTGTAAGGAAATCAAAGGTGATCTCAGGGAACCAGCAAGCCAAGATTCGGTCAGGAAAATGAGGCATTTGCCTCATATAAAGGGATGCCCAGGAGCTCAGTAATTGAGATTAAATATTTTAATACTATATATATTTTAAAATTATATTTAACATTTAAAAATCCGTGGTGAATAAAATATCAATACTTTATAGAATGCTGTGTTTGGTATAATTGATCTTCTCTTTTGCTTCAGGCTCTGATATCGCATAGCAGGGTGCAGTTATTGAGCTTGACTTTGTGGCTGGACAGATGTTTGTGTGTTGCTGCTTGTACATGGTGGATGAAGGTCCCACAGAGGGGCCCTTGAGACAGCCTAAGTAGCCATACGTGTGACATATCCTGCTCATTCTTTTCTCCACCATTCCTAATTTGAACCTATCTTTGATCATTCTATTTATTTACTTATTTTGCAGTGCTGGGATTAATTCAAGGGTATGAGTAGGTAGGAAAAGTAGGCATGGGCTCTGCCACTGAGCTACATTCTGAGCCTTCTGTTAATTTTTTTGTTGTTGTTGTTTTTGTTTTCTTATTTGTGATGCAGGAGATCAAACTTGGGTCCTTGTGCTTTCACGGTAGGCATAGTACTGCTTGAGCTAAATCCCAAGCCTTTAAATTTTATTTTGAGACAGGGTCTTGTTGAGTTGCTGAGGCCGACACCTCACATTTGCCCAGGCTAGTCTGGGATTGGGTTTAAATGACCCTCCCAATCAGCGCCTGATTGCAGGCAAGCATCCCCAGCTGTAGTTGTCCTCCCCTGACAGTGCCCTTATTTCTGTAATCACAAATAAAAAGATCTCTTATCACTAGTGGTTTAAGCATAATACCTAAAGCTGGGTATGTTCACATATGCTTGGAATCCCAGTATACCAAGGGGCTTTGAGCCCCACCTGCACAACGTAGTGACTTAGCAGGAGTATCTCAGAATTAAAAAGGGCTGGGGATGTAGCTCAGCATGAAAGCCCTGAGTTTAATCTGCAGTACTTAAGAATAATAATAATTATACCTAGTCATGAGCACATGCAAAGTGGGATGATAGTTCTCCAGACTCAGAAATCCTCACCGAATGCAAGTACCAGAGACGTCCATGGAGGGGAAAGAGCCACGCTCACCAAGAGCAGCTGGAAGAGTTAGAGACATAGTTCACAAAGAACCTATGCCTCACTCACTGTGGCGGTGCACACCTAGAATCACAGCTGTCTAGGAGCCGAGGCAGAAAGACCTCAATTTAGTGAAACCCTGACTCACAACAGGGGGAAGAGAAGAACAAGAACAACTGCCTATGCCCAGACTTCTGTACTTGAAAAGAATGGCTCCAAAGAACACAAGCAAACCTCCCCCCCCAAAATACCTATAGAACCAAATAATAAGGGTGCTTTAAAAAATGGTCTGAAAAATCAGCATATAGCAAAAAATACTATAGATTTGGTTTAAGGACCTCAAAACAAAACTCAAGAAACAAAAATACAAGCACATACAATATGGCCAACTCAATAATAATGATTTCCTTCGGGAGGAGGTAGGAAATGTTAGCATACCTTTCCCCCAGGTCTCCCAGTGGTGCTGGCCACGTCTCCCCCAACTTCCTTAAATCCTGTGGCACCTTCAGCCTGAGGCAGCAAGCCCCAGTTTTAGTGTCCCACAGGCCACTCTGCTGTTACAGATATGCCTCTGCTGAGCTCTTAACATAGACCACCTCTTCCCCATCTGGACTCCACATTCTTTTTCCCAGCTGAGGTTCCAATTCTTTGGGCTGTTTATCTCTAGGTTCAGAATTTAACTAGGCATTCTGACCAACAAGGGG
>PVIR01018333.1:0-17064 GCA_004026965.1 Petromus typicus | reverse complement strand
TCCTCTCTTAGAGTCTAGGACCCTCACCTGCTAAATGTTTCATCCCTGTGCAAGGTTTTGAAGTCCAGACTGGAGTGCATATTCACTTTTAAAGCTTTTATCGCACCTACGTCACAGTTTCCTCTTTGTCAGTCCTTAGAGTCTTAAATAGCAGTTCTCTTTGTGGGCCGGGATTTAGCTCAGTGGTTCCGGCGCCTGTCTTGCAAGTGCAAGAACCTGGGTTTGAACTCTGGTTAACCACATACAATGCTGGGCATGGAGACTCATGCCTAGCAGCATCCAGTACCACATACCACAGTGCCTGGCGTGGTGGCTCACGCCTGTCATCCCAGCACTCGGGAGGCAGAGGCAGGAGGATTGCTGTGATGTGAGTTGGAGGCTGAGCTCAGGGCCAGCCTGAACTACAAAGTGAGACCCTGTCTCAAAAAAAAACAAAAAACAAAAAACAGCAGTTCTCTTTGCTGTTTTCTCTGCCTTCTGAGAAATGAAGTCGTCTATATAGTATCAGTTCATGCTCTACATTTATGAGAATGAAACCTCTCTCAGACACTGGGAAAGGTGATATTTCCCGTTACTACTGTGTATCACACCTGTATCAGTTTTGAGATCTATATCAGCAGATCATTCGTAGGCACCAATTGCAGCAGATCACTAGACAAGAATGCCACTTCCCGTGCCATGGGTTTTGGATGCTTGTTTTCTTATGTAAACCTTCCACATTTACTTTCTCATTATGCATGTTTGAGAAATCATCATTAGCAATGAGAACAGTCGCTTTCTTTCCATCTGTTTGAGATTTTGCTGATAAATTATTGGAAGACTACTACTGTTTCTAGAGATCTCGCTAGTATGTATGTGAGTGGTCCACTTTTTAGGTAATATTATGAGACTACAAACTCTGCCCTCTTTAACACTTTCCTCCTTTGTATCTAATGTGGACAGTCATCTGTTCCACCATCCCTCATTTCCTTAAAACCTGACATATTTGGAAGAAATACAAGTTCCTATCAAGACACTTTAGTAAGAACTGTACTCTCTCCTAGATCCCTAGCTTTTAGCTATCATTATAGAGGAAAAATTAGAAATTGTAGAAAAAAGAATGATGGACAAAAAATAAAGTCACGGTGTGCTTCTTGAAAAATAGTGGGAAAAAATGGATATAGTGGCCCATGCCTATAATCTCAACACTATGAAGGCTGAGGCAGGAGGATTGATGTGAGTTTGAGGCCATCCCCAGGCTACATAGTGAGTTCAAGGCCAGCCTAACCCTATTTCAAAAAAACAAAAAAATGTTTTAGGTTCCACCTACTGTCATCATACCATATGCATCTGAAGACTTCTTCAATTATGGGAGTTAAAATTTTTGAAAATCTGACAAATATCTAAATTATCAAAGACAAACTGAACTTGGTAGTACATACTTGTAATTGCAGGTTTGAGACCAGCCTGGGCTACGTAGTGAGTTCAAGGATAGTCTGAACTATATACCAAGGCCTTGTTTCAAAAAACAACCAGCCCAGCATGGTGATGCCCACTTATAATTTCAGCACTTGGAAAACTGAGGCAGGAGGATTGCCATGAGTTTGAGACCAGCCTGAACTATGTAGCAAGACCCTTTTTCAAAAAAACCAAATGAAAACAAAACAAAAGTGAAAATACAAGCCATCCTCCTCCACCCTCAAAAAAACTATCAAGGACAGTTTTTATTTAGCAACATTCACATAGAGTTTACCGTGGGATACACATTTTCAAAGTGCTTTACAAATAATAACATTTAATCCTTAAAAATTAACAAATCTCCTCTCAGATAGGAATCACTCCCGGTTACCATCTTACTAAGTGATAAAGAAACTGAGATGTAGACAGGGTAAATAACGTTCCTAAAGCTGCACAGCTAGCAGTGTGAGAGCTGGAATTTGAATTTAAGAAGTCTGGTTTCAGAGTCTATGCCCTAAGCATTACTTTATGTAGGTGCTCCAGTTTATTTCCCTCTACTGGAGAAAAATGCTGCCACCCATACCACAAAATACATAATGAGGGGAACGGGGAGTGAACTCAGTGGTTCTGGTGCCTGTCTTGCAAGCGCAAGGGCCGGGGTTCGATCCCCGGTAACCACATACAATGCTGGGCATGGAGACTCACGCCCACCACAGTGCCGGGCGTGGTGGCTCACGCCTGTCATCCCAGCACTCGGGAGTCAGAGGCAGGAGGATTGCTGTGATGTGAGTTGGAGGCTGAGCTCAGGGCCAGCCTGAACCACAAAGCAAAACCATATCTCAAAAAACCTAAAAAAAAAAAAAAATATATATATATATATATATATATATATATATATATATGGCATAAAATATTATTTTTTAAAGCTGACTAATGAATTCAGGAGTTTAGCAAATACGTAGCACCTTAACCTTTTAGGTTAGTACTTTCTCAAAGGTTGCTTACTTATAATACATTCCCTGCCAGTGATTGTTGTCTGCTTGGTCCTCCCACCCATTTCCCAGCTTGAAAATTACATGATTTGTATCCAGCTCTTGTTTGTGTATGTCTCCAACTACAAACTCCTTTTTGTTGGTTGGAGAATGTGTGGGATTGTGGAAAGTTTATTGTGTCCAGGGTTACATTATGATGTCCTTTCCTGTCTTTCTTTTTCTTTTTTTAAACCTTAATTACAATTATTGTCCGCTGATTATTCCTATTTGTGCATGTTCACATTTATTTTTCTTTTCTGTGTAAGTTTTGCTAGTATGAGAAATTCTTCTCCATCTCTGCATTAGGTTTTATGTGCTTCTTTTTAAATGTATTAATCTCTATGGTTTTAAGAGAAACTGTATGATTAACTTCATGACAATCTGTGCATATGAGCTTACGAGTATGTCTGAAAAATTCTACTAAGACTTTAAATACCCTTGAAATGAAAAGAGTCCTAAGAAATAAAATCAGTAAACAAAGCTAAGATTCTGTTTCTATTTTCCATTACTGGGCTAATCTACTCCTTAACTACATCTCTATCTCTTTTTAGTTTTTATTTTGAGTCAAGGCCTTGCTTTGCGGTTCAAATTGACCTTGAACTCACTAAATGGCCCAGGCTGGCCTCAAACAGGGAAGTCCTCCAGCCTCAGTCTCCCTCGTGCAGAGATCACAGCTGTGTGCCTCCACACCCAGCTTTATGATACGATTTTGCTAAATTGTCCTGAGTGACCTCAAATTTACAATCCTCTTGGCTCAGTCTCCAGAATATCTGGGATGATGGCACCATGCTATCATGTCTGGTAGAATTTTCTGTTTGATACCTAGTTTCTTTCCAATGTTTGGTTAAATTTTAAATTGTAAGCTTTCTTCTTTGGTAGTTGTGACATCTCCCCAGCAGCCATACAGTCTGTCTGATCTGTAAATTAAAGAATAAGATGGGCGTGGTGGTGCACACCTGTAATCCCAGCATGGGAAGAGGCTCAGGGAGGAGGATCACTGAGAGTTCGAGGCCAGCTGGACCACATAGTGAGACTGTGGATTTAAAAAAAAAAAAAAAAAAAATTAAAGGCAGGAGATTTTTTAGCTTAGTGATTCTGGTGTCTGCCTGGCAAGTGCAAGGTCCCAAATTCGATCCCCTGTAACCACACACCACAGTGTAGGGCATGGTTACTCACACCCATCAGCAGTCAGTATCACACACCACAGAGCTCGGCATGGTGGCTCACACCTGTAATCCCAGCATTCAGGAGGCAGAGGCAGGAGGATTGTTGTGATGTGAATGATTAGCAGATGGGTCCTTTAATGGGTAAGAGTCAGATGAGATCAGGTGCGTTCTGGATGGTATTTAATGGGTAAGATTCAATGAAAGTATTATTCTTTTGTTAATTTTTCTCATTCACTGGATTTTTTAAATAATCATAAAGTTTCAGTTTTGTATTTTTTTTTTTTTCTGACACCAGGGATTGAACTCAGAACCTTGTGCTTGCCAGGCAGGCACAGCATCATTAAGCTACATCCCAGCCCTTAAAGTTTCATTTTTAATCATTATATTTCCGCTGTTTTCTCTCACCACCATCTGACCTCCTTGCCTTTCATTTTTGTTTCAGAAATCATGTGTTTTACAGCCATTTTCTCTTTGGAGAGCACTAAATGGAAACTAGGCGACTATGTACCTGAAAGATCCCGTGTAACACTGTGTGCATATTTTTTGTCTAGAACATTGAGTACCAGATAGCGCTGTTGTAAGTTCTGGTAGGGACAGGAAAAGCAGAGTCACATATGTTCCCAGTTCTCCTTCTTTACAAGTCTACAGTTGCAGGTGAATCAAGTCTGTCTTGGCGCAGAGGAAAATGGCTCATTCAGAAACATAAAAAGCTGTTACGTACTCCCTAACTTTGAGAAAGCTGTCATGGGATTCATTTGGTGAGTGCTGAGAACTTATTGTGTGCTAGGCACTGTGCGGGATGGGTCTCAAGGTTACATGGAGGAGAGGACATGTTACCCACCTGTGGCCCCATAGTAAGCATGGCAATTCCTGTGGCACGTGTGCAGAGGGTCCCGTGTGCATGGGGCGGGAAGATGGCTGGAGCAGCATCAGTTGTAACATAATCCACTTCCGGGTCTACCGTCCCATAGTCTTTGACTACAGTTGAGGAAGCTGCTATTCTTCAGTTAAAGAAGGTATATAAGAAGCAGCCTGATGTAAAACCAGGAATAGTGGAACAAGTGCGTGAGAGTCTACGTACAAGTGGTAAACACTGTGCCCCTAACTGGATGAAGGAGGAGGAAGAAACACAACACACACACCACCCGCGCGTGCGCACAGACACAGACACACGTGAGCACACACAGTAGATTACCTGAAGCACCAGTAAGATTGGTTGCCTCTGGGGCAGGTGGGGTGAGGAGCTAGGTGGCTGGAGACAAAACTGGAGAATAACTTTTTATTGAAGGTCCTTTGATTTCCATTAGAGTTTGAACCCATGTGAGTTTAACACCCAGACAAAAATAAAGTCACGTTTTTATTTCCTTGGAATATCACGTTACCACATCTGGACAATATAACAGTGTACACCAGGTGTCTCTTATTTGATGGGTTCTATAACCCACTAAACTCCTAGACATATATTGGATAATAGAAAAGTGTTCCTAAGGACCATGTTACTATAACATTTTTTGTTTTGGTTACAGGGAACTTCCCACTAATTATTTTTCACGCCTGTGAACTAGTATATCCTGATAAACATCAAGTACCTGTGAGTGGGAGTGGTTCCTCCCAGAGAACCAACTGTAGGTTTTTTTAGACATCAAAGGGCTACATGGTTGTGTTTGTTTGGTTTTGTTGTTTCAATGGAAATTACATATGAGTGTGCTAGATTTTCTGGCAGAAAACAGATTGTGAGCTGAAAACATATGGTTTAATAAGTCCATTTGTATCGCTCAGAATTTAGAGCAAGTTAGATTTTCTTTGTGCAATGAATCACTTATAAAATACCATTGGAGAAGTCAGACTAAGACCTCCACTGATACCAGTGCTCTTCAAATTTGTATAGCTTACATTTTAAAATATTAGAAATATGAAAAAATTCCTTTAGCCATACCTCATGTCCTTAGAGATGTTGTATGTTTGTGGATGATGTAAAGGTAATGTTAAGAATCAGTTTTTATTTGTTTTGTTTTTTGAGGCGAAGTCTCTATTCCAGGCAGTCCTTGAACTTGCTGTGTACCCACCCTACACTGTCCTCAAACTTGCAGTGATCCTCTTGCCTCAGCCTCCCAAGTGCTGGAATTAACAGGTGTGTGCCACCACACTCAACTTAATTATTTCATTTTGTTTTATTTTGAGACAGAATCTTTCTAAGCTGACCAGGATGACCTTGATCTTGAGATCCTCCTAGTTAGGTTCCATAGCAGCTGGGAAATTATAGGCAGGCTTCACCGCACTTGGCGCACATTGATACTTTGGACAGGAAAAAGAAATTGTTTGAACTTTTCTCTGTTTAGTCTGCCAACAAGAAGAAATCTCCACATATGCTAGCATGGCCCTTCTACCCCTGTTTATTATATATCTTTTGCTCAGCCCTTAATAAATCCATACTAGGCCACAGTAAAACCCCTCAAGACACTCCAAGCCAGTACTGTCTTCTGTTCTGTCTTTTGTGATGCCTGGAATTCAAATCCAGACTTCTGGATTTTTGACTTCTTTAGTCTCTGACATTTGTAAGATATCTTGCACTAACATACATCATCTCTTTTCTGAGCTTTCAAATTCAATTGTATCCTTTCCTCTTATTTATTAATTCCTTCACTAATTTTAAAATGTGGATTCATCATCTGAAGCATCAGGCCCTGTTTTTGGTGCCAGAGTTAGAAGGACGAGTGAACCCAGTGTCCCTGCCCACGTGGAGCTGCCCTCAGGGCTGGGTACGGCCTGACTCCCTGGGCGCCACACACTCTGGCCTTTTGGACATTTCCCCGAGTCCTGCAGCGCACAGCTCACTGTGCCCTGGGTAGCAGCCCTGTCTCCTGTGCTTACTTTGGGTGTTCATCCGAACTAGTTGCCTACAGTATCAGCCAGCTGTTCTATTCCAGTAGTTGTGTGAGTGTGACCCGCTTTCTAGGGAAACCCTGCGATCCTCTCCTGTGAAATGGAAGAGGATTGTGTGGGAAAATCAGCCTCTCCTCAGGTTACCTGCTAAGCTGCTCTAAATGTCACTTATTGTCCCTTCTTTCATCCATATTAACTTTTTCCTGTGCCTTTGAATATTTCCCTAATTTACTCTTTCTTTTCCCTTGTTTTTTTTTTGGTTTGTTTTTTTGGCCTTCTCTTTTTGAGCCAAGATCTCACTGTGTATCCCAGGCTTGAGTCGAACTCGTAGTGATCCTCTTGTCTCAGGCTTCCAAGTGCTGAGATTACAGGTGTGTGCCGCCACACGTGGCTTTATTATCTTCTTTTCTTTTCTCTTTATATTTTCTGTCTTTCTTTGTCTCTTTCCTTCCTTCTTCCCTCTTATCCTGTCTCCCTTTCCTTTCTCTTCTCCTCCGTTCCCATCCTTCCTTCTCCCTTCCCTCCCTCCTTTCCCCCCATTCTGGCACAGGTAAACATGGGCACTTTTTTTTAAAGGTTTTTTTGAGACAGGGTTTCGCTTTGTGGTTCAGGCTGGCCCTGAGCTCAGCCTCCAACTCACATCACAGCAATCCTCCTGCCTCTGCCTCCCGAGTGCTGGGATTACAGGCGTGAGCCACCATGCCCAGCACTGTGGTATGTGGTACTGGTTGCGCTGGGGTGAGTCTCCACGCCCAGTATTGTTATGTGGTTACCGGGGATCGAACCTGGGCCCTTGCGCTTGCAAGACAGGCACTGGAACCACTGAGCTATATCCCTGGCCCAACATGGACACTTTTAAAGTTTCTTTTCCCCCACAGCAATCACAGGATCATTTTTTTTCCGGAATGATGCAACGGCTCTTCCATCTTCATTTGTGGTTAGTAAATGTGCAGTCGTTTAAAAACGACATTATAAAGATAAAGTTGCATTTCATATTTTTATTAGGAAAAAAGATATGGAAAATAATACCATTGACCTCCATTACATTATCTTGTCTGCTGACTGCTCAGTTTTCTTAAGTCCTTTAAAGTTCAGGTTTTCCTTGCACCTAAAATGTAGAGCTAAAAACATTTATTAACAATACATAAATCATGCACACATCCAATTTAGAAAATAACTTTGAATTTATCTAAGAAAACTTTCAAGGCAGAACGTAACACATGTTGAAAGAGGGCAGATCTCTGTGTGGGGGTGGAAAAGTTGTGGAGTACGTGCACTTCTACATCGTTGTAGTTAAAATCAGATGGAAAGGTCTAGAGGTTGTGCAATCAGGGAATATTTTCTACACACAAATTGCATAGCTATGTATTTAACAGTCATGAACAATTAGAACCAAGGGCTCTTGGATTCAAATCTGCTTTGGAAATTGATTTTTCTACATACTGTGTTTCCTAGATCTTTACTGAGATCATCAACTTCAGGTGTCAGCTGCACCAAGAACTTACCCCTGTGAGGCAGCCTTGCTCTTTGATCTTCTCTATGTCCAAGGTCTTAAATATCATCCTTACAGTCCACTGAAGAAACTTGATTTCAAGTCCTTTTTAGACTTAGGCTCATCACGTTAGACACAAAAAGTCCTATAGCATTGGTCTCACGTCAGTTGGCACTTTTTCTTCTTTCTTTTTATACTTCAAATACGATTATCAGACCCATTCCATTTTCAGCTCTCGTTTCTTTAGTTTTGATATTTCATAAGTAAATGCCTAACTATGGGCAACTTTCCGTCTTCACTACTTAGTGCTTCAGTCCTTCCCATGATTTCTGCAGGAAAAGGAAGCTGGTGTTTGTGGAGTACCTTCTGTGGGCCGAGCCAAGGTGCCTGTGCTGGGCAGTTGTCAGCAGCTTCTCTGCTGTCACCCCTGTTACACAAGTATGGTGCTGCCCCCCAAAATGAGGAATCCAAGGCTCCGAAATGGTAACTTACCCCATAGCCACTAAGTGGCAGTCATAGGCTTAGACTTGTCACATTCAGAGTCCACAGTCTGTGCCCTGTAACACACAGTTCTTTGTATTTTGATCTTCGGATCCCCTTTCTTGAAATTCCACTTGGGCTCTTGGTTCCGGGCTGTTCTGAGTGCTTGATTCTCTTTGATCTCCGTTACTTACCTCACTAATTCACATGGCTTGCTTGTTTCAGTCTTCCTCTTCATCTGAACTTTTCAAACTAGTGTGTGATTTCTTTCTTGCTACCCTTCACTCACTACCACCTAAGAACACTGAAATTCGGTTCAGCCCCATCTCTCCATTGAAATTGCTTTTCTTGGTTAGTCTTATCTACCTTCCTGTGCTTCCAAGTTCCATTCTCCACCTTAAACAGAGCTTCCGAATACGTGAAATGTCGTAACCTTCATTCGACATCTTTCCCCTGCACACCTGTGGTACCACCATTCTTCCAGCCATGCCAGCTGGAACGGAAGTCACCCATGAGCCTCTGTCTCCTTAATGCCCAGATCTAGTCATGCACCAAGTCTTATCAAGTCTTTCTATAGAGCCTTCGCATCAGATCTCATTAGCACCTACGGTTTCTACCATCGCCTCCTAACTTGTTTCCCATCACTGGTATTGTTTCTTTGAAATATATCATTTTCTGCAGGCAAAAGTGAGGATTTAACTTTCCAATTTAAGTAGATTAACAGTTCACATTTTGATGAATGTATTTTGAATGTATTGAAATATTTATTTGGTGACCAGTGTGATTTTTTTTTTGTTAAACAGTTCCCCTTTCCAATTTTGGCTTTTTAGCTTATTGAGGCAAAAAGGTTAGATATATTATCAGCTCATTAAGTAGGGCAAACAAAACTCTGAACATAAAGTGCACATACTTATTCCAAATGAGCAATTTTCTTTTTTTATGTGTTTTATTTGGAAGATCAGAAACTGACTCTTTTTTTTTCAGGTTTTTTTTTCCCTAGTCTGTGTTTATAGTACATAATTATTACATTTCTTCTGTGGAGTTGGTACATGTACATAACATATTTTAAGTCTCTTTTCATCCCATTTCACTCCACTCTGTACCTTGAAACCATAATGTCAAGTGAAATAAATCACACACACAAGCTTAAAAAGTACATGGATTATCTTATATGAGAACTCCAAAGTATAAATAAAGATCGAAATCCAAAACATATTAAATTCTTTTTTTTTTTTCTTTTGAGACAGGGTCTTGCTTTGTAGTTCAGGCTGGCCCTGAGCTCAGCCTCAAACTCACATCACAGCAATCCTCTGCGTGCTGGGGTTACAGGCGTGAGCCACCATGCCCAGCACTGTGGTATGTGGTACTGGTCGCTGCTGAGCCTGAGTTTCCACACCCAGTATTGTATGTGGTTACTGGGGAATTGAACCCAGGCCCTGGCCCTTTCAAGACAGGCGCCAGAACCATTAAGCAAAATCCCCGGCCCCAAAACATATTAAATTCTATTAAAGCTGGGCCCTGTGCTTCAGCAATCCTATGAAGTAAATAACTGAAACCCCATTTTTCAAATGAAGAAATTGAGGTTCAATTAAGTCATCTCCTTGGGATCATAAATATAAGTAACAGATCCAGAATTCAAGTCCAGGCTGACTCAAAGTCTGTGGTCTTCTCAGGAATCACACTGTCATGCCCCGGGAGATGAACTGTAAATCCCATGCTAACACATCTAGCCCCCAGCCCTCATTAGGTCCTTGTCTGGATTTGTTTACATCCGTAGATTCAGATGGACTAACCCAGTGCCAGAAACTGGGATTTGGAGAGTGAGCACGGGTGGGGAAATGACACGAAGCAGCAGTGTTGTAAGAAAAGTAACCTAGCAGTGGACCAGGGGCGTTTAGACACTGGAAAACCAACCAGAAGGCCTACTAACGTCTTGAATTAAGTGATGAAAGCAAAATTTGAAAAGGAGGAAAAGGGCCAGAGGCCATGGCCCATGTCTGTAATAGCAGCTGCTCATTAAATTGAGGCAGAAGGATCAAAAAGTTGATGTCAGACTGTGTAATTTGCCATTTCTCAAAAGTTTTAAATTTTTTTAAAGGTCTAGGGTGTAGCTGAGTGGTTTAGCACTTGCCTGACATGTGCAAGGCCCTGGACAAATCTCAATATTTTTTAAAAAACAATGAAGTAAGGGCTGCAAGCCTCAGTACAAACCTGCCCTTCCAGCTACAGTACTCAGAAGGATGAAGCACAGGGTTTGCTTTTGCCCAGGAGTTCCAGGCTGTACTGTGCTACGCCCCTCAGTTGTCCACACTAAATTTGGCATCAGTATGGTGACCTCCTGAAAGTGGGGGACCAACAGTTTGCTTAAGAAAGGAGGAATCCACCCGTGTCAGAAATGGAGCAGATCAAAGGATCAAGGCTTCCCTGCTGATCAGTAGTGGGTCCGCACCTTCAAATAAGCACTATGCTCGAGCCTGGGCCACAAGAAGATCAATCTCAGTCCATCTCTTGCCCACCTCCCTCTCTCATACTTTGCCACTCAGCTTCATCCCCTTCCATTTTTATTTTTTATTTTGAAACAGGGTCTGGGTAAATTGCCCAGACTAGTTTACAATTTGGAATCCTCCTAAGTAACTGGGATTACAGTCATGTGCCACCACACCCAGTTTAAGAGCTTTTGAAAAACATGTTAACTCTGTTTTCATTAAAACATTTTAATTCTCTTAGAATCTTAACGTTTTAAGGTAGAACATCCAGTACATATTGCTTGTGCCTTCATGGCCTACCAGTAACCCAATAATGATGGGTAAACTTTGACAGCTTAGAAAGCCCTTTTATTGGTATTACCTGATTTAACCCTAGAATATATGTTTTATTTTTCTCATTTTATATGTAAAGAATCTAGCTTAGAACTAAATGATTTGCCAAAGGTATTCACACTATAATACACTCAGACGTCATCCTGTGCTTTTTCCGTAGATGTTCTGCTTCCTTCCCCAAAATCAGACATTGTTAGGTTTTGTTTGTTTGGATTTTTCAAAGCACATGATCAAATTGGAACCCCTTAAACATTTGAATACCAGTTGGAAAGCATGTATATTGTACATTGAGTTGATTAAATCAGATAATGAACCAGTGAAGAATAAAAACAGACTATGGTTCATAAAGCAGCGTGGCTGGTCCACCGTAAGCAGCATTCCTGTGCCCTTCTTAAGACACCCGTACGTACTGCATTATTTCTTTGGTATATCACATGTTGCCTCAGTTTAATGTAAGTAAAACCATACCGGCGTTGTGTTAACTCAGTGCTATGTGATATTGAGACAAGTTCCCCATTCACATGAACCGTTCTGCCCTGTCCAGCTAAAGAAAAGCCAGGGTCTTTTGTTCTGGCCTGTACAGGAAAAGGAAATCCAAAGTTTTTGAAAGAGAAGACTTGGTAGGAATGTTCTAGCAGTTGGCAGTTAGAGTTGATCATTTGTAAATTATTTCTTCACCACCAAAGAAAGCTGCACGTCCACCAGCTCCCTTGCATTCTACACACACACAGTCTTATAGCATTCTTGAAATTTACTGTGGCTACTGTTTCCTGAATGGTGACCAACTTATAAGCTATTTTTTTCCTGATTTTAAAATTTACCCAATGGGTTTTCTTGGTTTTTGCTTGTTTGTTCCCATCCATGGCTACATATGCATGTGTCTGTGTGTGTGTATGTGTGTGTGTGGTCACAGATATATCTAAGGCAACCAATTGTGTTTTAAGATAGCAAATAATTTAGAGACAGTGCCACTTACCTTCCCTTAGAGAGGTTACTTTTCTTTTGATGTTCTTATTAGCTGTCTAGGTGTTAGAGGAGAATCTCTTGGATTGGACCTTTTTTTTTTTTTAGTTTTTTGAGACAGGGTCTGGCTTTGTAGTTCAGACTGACCCTGAACTCACTGTGTAGCTTAGACTAGCCTTGTACTCACAGCAATCCTCCTGCCCCTGCCTCTTAAGTGCTGGGATTACAGGTGTGAGCTACCATGCCCAACATTGTGATATGTGGTTACCGGGGATCTAACTTGGGATCTTGCACGTGTTGGTCAGATGCCGGAACTACTGAGCTAAATCCCTGACCCCAGGACCCTTCATTTTAAAATTCTGCAACATTAGAAAGTTATTGTTTTCTAGCTACAAGTTTATTCTTAGAAGTTAATGTCATCACCTGTGATTTTGAAGACATATTGATATCCCACTTATAGTTTTGAAGTATATTTACAAAATAAGGTAACATCCCTTGGAATGTTTATTTTCACATAAGATTTAAAATATTAGGAACATTTTTTTGAAACCTTGGTTTTCTTCAGCAGTGTTGATAAGTATAGTTGTTTTAATGATAATGGGTAGATAGGGTGGTGTACACCTGGGGTCCCAGCACTCGGGAGGCTGAGGCAAGAGGATGGCTATAAGTTTGAGGCCAGCCTGACTAGATAACAAGATGCAGCCACAAAATAAATAAAGATGAATTGTACAGCCTCACATCTTGGCTTTGTCTGATTTATCAGTGTGAAGTTGATTCCTATTGAATGAAAATAAAGGGAACCTGGCTCTGCCTTCTCCTTTTTTTTTTTTTCAGTACCAGGGATTGAACTCAAGACCTTGCATTTGCCAGGCAGGCACAGTAGCAGTGAGCTAAATCCCTGGTCCTCCTCCTCATTTTTGTTAAATCTCCAAGAGGAATCTTTATGAACAGTCTTGCTGTGGAAGAGATCTACATCAAAAATCTGATTGTCACTTACTGACTACATTGCCCTGGACAAAAAGCTTCATGCTTAGGCATTATAAAGTTAACAAGCTGGGCTGGGATGTAGCTCCACAGTATAGAGTCGTCCTGGCAAGCACAAGGTCCTGAGTTCAATCTCCCATATCAAAAAAAAAAAGTTAACATGCTAAGTTCAGAATCTGTATCTTCTCTCCTTCTCTCTCTATCTTCTCCTTCCTCCTGTCAGACCTCTTCTTCTTCCTGTGTGCTCTATTTGGTTTGCTGTTAACACCTTCCCTCCAGTTGCCCATACCAGCAATCATTTCTGCTTCCTTGTTCTTCACCGTGACTAGACCAACATTCTGCCGATCTTTTTAACCATCATAAGCCCTCTGGACCCTGCCTGTCCAACATGGTAGCTACTAGCCATTTGGCTGTTGAGCACTTGAAATGTGTCCAAATCAGTGGAGATATTTTATTACATCAGTTTTCAGACGCAGTATTTCAAAAGAAAAATATCTTGATAATTTTTATATTATTTTTTTTAGATAGTGCTGGGAATCATACCCAGAGCCTGATGAATGGTAGTGCTATACCACAGAGTGACACCTCCGGCCCTGAAATTATATTTTTGATACTATGGGTTAAATAAAAATATTCTTTATTTCCCTTTTTTTTTGGTGTAACTGCCAAATCTATAGGTATAGTCATGGCTCATATGTTTTTTCCCTCTTGAAAAACACTGCTTTCATCTGTTTTGTTCTTGGGCCCTTTTCATTTCTTTTTCAGAAGTTTGATAAGTGGCCTTGCTACAGTTTTTTTTCAAGGCTGCAAAGATGCCTTATTTGAGGGAGGAAAAGAGGTACCCTTTAAAGGATGAGAGCTGGTCAATGAACAGCCTCCCAGCAGTCCCGAGGATATGGAAGGGGGTCTTTTATATTTAAAATTACTGGATAGGCTTCTCCCTCATGCCAGTTAGACCTTGGGACAGTTGTGCTATTGAAAAGTCACTTGGCTTGGTGCCAGATTTAAACTGCCCTATAGAAAGACTTGTTTGTTGTCCCTCCAGATGTAAAGGAAGGATTGAAAATAGTCCTCTTCTGATTGGTTTTGCAGACAGCACCAGATTAAAATGAAGGATTGAAAATACTGCTTCCTGTTTGTGCTTAGGAGTTGTAGTCATTTTGAGTCGTGTGTTTTGGGTATGTCCTGTGGATTTTTATGACCTTTGACACATTCTGCCTAGTTAGCTGTCTGGTTTGCCCAAGCCCAGAACTTCTACCTCATTTTCCCTTGGGAGACATAATCTCCATCATTCTTTTTTGTTTGTTTTTGTTTTTTGAAATAGAATCTCAGTATGCAATGCAGACTACCCTTGAATTCATAGTGATCCTCCTGCCTCAGCCTCCAGAGTCCTGGGAATACAGGAATTGCCACCACACCCAGCTTTGCCATCATTCTTTATGAGATGATACGTGATGGTCTTTTGTCATAGCTGTTTTCTACTGAAAGGGGCTATAGGTCCCACTTGCTGATGATTATGTGTTCCCCAACTACCTTAGGATGTTGGAGCTTACTAGTCTGGCTGGTAAGAACCTGTCAGAAAGCGATGAAAAAATGATCAGTGCCTGTATGTCTGGAATTGTGACCATGCTGCCTCCTTGACCTCAGTGAGAGTGCTCTTTCTGAAGTAGACATCTGAAAATGTCACTTCCTCGAGGCTTCTATAGCCAAAACCTCAGATCCTGTGTGCACTATGCAAAAATCTTGATAGGTTGACTCTTACTGCCTCTTACCTCATCTCTCGACTCTCTCCAGCTCCTGCTTCCTTCTGCCTTGCACAGTACCCTTCACTGATCATAAAATTCCTATTTTCTGCTCAGCATGCCATGTTCTTTTATTCATCTTGAATGCTGTCCTTTCCCCTCACATCCATGTGACTTGGAAGTTCCATCTTAGCTTCTAGAATTTTCTGTTCATCTTTGCTTCCACTCTTAAAGCAGTTCTCCAAGTATCTTTTATTTACTCTCACTGGAGTCTGATCTCCTTGAGGACAGGGAGCAGGTCTTCACTCTTCCATCCATCCATCTGTACTACCCGAAACAGAGTGGCTTCATCCACTTGGTCAGTTTTTATGTTTTGTATGTATTAGAATCATGTAAGTTACAGTGATTAATTTCTATGTCTGTCTCCCTACTATGGAATGAATTCATTGAGGAAAAGAACGAAATCTTATGGATGTAAACATCTGACTGTCCCAGCTCTGTATGTGTCTTGCTAACTTTCAGATTTACCTTTATATACAGTTGCTCAGAGGGCTCCTGACTTAGATCTCTAGGAATCTTTTTTAGTCTTAGGTCTTGTAGGTTGCTTGTGCTGTTATTACTGTTATTTAATCTTTAGGTTGTTTTTCTTCATTGATAAAGATATACATGGGTTTTTTTGGGGGGAGCAGGGATCAAATAATACCCAATAGGAGAAAGTGAAAATTGTCTCCCAAAGTCCATTTCCCAGAAGAATTCCACCATTTAGTGTGATTCAATTTCAAGAGTACTTTCAGCACATAGATATATTATGTTGCACAAAAAGGCCATAATTGAGCATGTTGTTCTAAAATTTACTTTTTCTTTAATATGTATTTGCAAGTAGAAATATCTTTAACTGCAAGATTAGGGTCCTGTTCTGTGCTGTGACTTTGTTCCTGTCCCAGGTAGAATGCTGCACGTGGCTGACTTCCTTTACAGTCCAGTGACCATTCCTTACACTATTTTCAGAGTGCCCCCCAAAACAGAAAAGAAGGCGATCCTCCAGGGGATGGAGGGCATGACCCTGAGGAAAATACAAAATATCTTTAGAATCTTATATGTGTGTATATATATATATATTTTTTTTTTTTTTTTTTTTGTTTGTTTGTTTAGGTTTTTTGAGACAGGGTCTCGCTTTGTGGTTCAGGCTGGCCCTGAGCTCAGCCTCCAACTCACATCACAATCCTCCTGCCTCTGCCTCCCGAGTGCTGGGATTACAGGCGTGAGCCACCACACCTGGCACTGTGGTATGTGGTACTGGTTGCTGCTGGGTTATTATGTGGTTACCGGGGAATCGAACCCGGCTCCTTGCGCTTCCAAGACAGGCGCCGGAACCACTGAGCTAACTCCCCGGCCCCCTAGAATCTTATTTTTTGAACTTAAAAGTTAGTGCAGATCTTGCATCCAAAGACATCATAGGATACCTATGTGGTTTTTTTAATATCAAAAAACAAGGGCAGTCTTCCCCAAAATAAAACCTGAAGTAAATTTTTTGCTTCAGGAAGTTATACTTTGTCTTTCTTTTGGCTTTAAGTATTCCCGGCATATTGCTAAGCACTGCTATTTACTCCAGGTGAGAAAAATAGCATTAGGCTTCCCAACCAAACTACTAGGATTTCCCACAATTCACTTAGGATAGATGGAACACTAACTGCTCTTGGAATAGTCATGGTCACGGATTGCTGTAGAACAAGGGACAGTATTGAAAGGGAATGTTTTGAAAAGAAAAGAATTTGAGTTGTAAATTACACAGTACAGGATGGCTACTGATCAGAATATGGGTTTGAGATTAGAATTGCATAAGTCTTAAGCTTTGCTCTCCTGTTCATTGACTTGTGACTTTGAGATAGTGTCTTATGCTTCCTGAGCCTCCTACATAAAAGGGGAGCAAGAGCAGGTGCTTATAATGCTACCAAATTCACAGGTATCTGTGAAGATTTAAAGTTCTTGTAATGTATCCTAATCGTCCTGGTACTCATAGCTAGTAGAGGAAAAATAAAAATTTTGTTTGTCTTTAATCTATATGCC
>PVIR01018332.1:10624-33577 GCA_004026965.1 Petromus typicus | reverse complement strand
AAGTTGGGTGTTGTCAGGAGTTCATATACAAGAGAAAGTGTAAAAAATTCTATTTTAAAAAATTAATATTTTAGTAAAGATTTAAGACATTTTAACACATCACAAAAGACTATATCACAAGGTAAATAGGATATAGCTGGAGGAGCAGGGCTAGCATAACAGTACATGCCAAGTATAGTATCATAATATGAGAAAAAATATATACTGTCTTTAGAGTTAATAAAGAATAATATGTAACAATGCGTATGTGTTTCAGCTAATAAGAAAGCTAGTACAGGAAAGACATATTTGCAGTATTTTATTGGTGTGTATGTTTGTGTTGGCTTCAAATGCAATCAAATGTAAATTGAAAGTTGAAGTAAGAAGATGGAAGTTTCAACCTTTATGACAGGTCTTATTCTATGCGGAGGCAGTTGGTTTTATATCTATCAGATATGTTTTGTTTTTAACTTCAGACAACCCAACTTTATGACAGCAGCATGCCCTAGGAAATGAGCAGCGACAGATTCAAGTCCTTTTTAAAAGACTCATCTTTCCTTTATTAGTGAATGTACTAGAGGTGAACGTGAGAACCAGCTCTCATTAATCACAGCAGTCAGGGAACTCTGCAAATAGGTTTTCCTAAACAGTCTTCTATATATTTTGGGGATAATTAAACAGAGATTGTTTTTATTTCCTTCTTTTCCCCCAACTTTGTGCTGCTAGTTATGTTTACTTTGAAGATGCAGAGCCTGCTCTACCTGCAATTGTCCCTTGATCATAAAAGGAATGACAACGACACGGTCAAAGAACCTTTCATGGTAAGAGTTGGGTCATGGTATCCTAGGAGGTCACACCTACCCCCCAATATCTTACTTAACTCCAAATCTTTTATGTGTCATCCATTTGAGTGTGTAAAGCAATTTTAATCTTATTTAATGTTATTTTAAAATAAAACCTTCCTAAGAGGTCTCATTTGATCCTGCTATTCCTCTGCTAAGCATATACACAATATAATTAAAAGAATAATATCACAGCAACATATGTACACCCATGTTTATAGCAGCTCAGTTTGTGATAGCTAAATCTTGGAAACCACCCAAATGTCCATCAATGGAGACAGGATAAAGATGTGGTTCTTTTATAGAATGGAGTATTACTCTGCCATTAAAAATGATAAGATTGAGTCATTCATACTCAAATGGATGCACCATCAGGTCATCCTCATACCTGAAATAAATAGGTCACAGATGTATAAATATTGTATCTTTTCTCTGGTGTGAGAAAATGAAGATGTAAATGAGTTCTAGAATATGGAGTAGATATTGTGAAATAGAAAATATTTAAAAGGAAATGGGGTGTAGAGGTAAGCAACGAAGGGAAAAATAATGTGATGGTAATAAAAAAGGAAAAGCCTATATGGGGAGGGGTTTAGGGTGGGTAGGGGAAATGGAAAAAAATGAGAATAAAGTTGTATTATATCATATACTGGTACAAATTCTCAATGCTGAAAGTGACTGTGATGTGCATACATATATAATGTACCAATAAATATCTGAATTTTAAAAAACCTCCTTAAGAAAACTTAAGGAGGATTGAATAAGTTAAGACATATTTGTCTTATTATAGCATGAAAAATTTCAATTTTTGACCATTGACTACAATCCCGGCTGTTGGTTTTTAATAGCTTTTATCAGGCTGAGAAAAAGACCAACTATTCCAACTATCTATAGGGTTTTAATCACGGATGATTGTTGGATTTTGTCAAATGCTTTTCTGCAACTATCAAGATGATCATATTTTTTTGCCCTTGACTATCTTAATATAATATATTATTTATTGACTAACTCGTTGAAACTCCTTGCATCTCTAAGTGAATCCAACTTGGTCAGGCTGTGTAATCTTCTTGATGATCCTCTGTAATGTTATTGAGGATCTTTGGATCTATATTAATTAAGGAGATTGGCCTATAGTTCATTTCTTGGTTGAGTCTTTCTCTGCTTTTGGAACCCAGGTAATGGTTGCTTCAAGGAGGAATTTTGGAAGTATTGTATCTCTTTCAATTCCATCAAACTGTTTGAAAGTAATGGCATTAGCTTTTCCCTAATTTTTTTTTTAAATTGAGCAATGAAGCCATCATGACTAAGACTTTTCTTTTCTGGTAGATTTTAGAATATGTTTTCAATTTCACTGCTTGAAATTGAGGTATTCAGAATTTTGTATCTTCTTCATTCAACTTTGGAAATTTATATGTGTCTAGAAATGCATCCATTTCTTCTATGTTTTTCATCTTATTGGAGTACAGTCTCTCAAAACAAATTTTGATTATTCTATAGATTTCTGCTGGATCTATTGTGGTTTCACTCTTTTCATTCTCAGTTGCATGGACATGAGCCTTTTTTCTCTCTCTCTTTTTTTGATAAGATTGTCTAAGGGTTTGTTGAATTTGTTTATTCTTTCAAAGAACCAACTCTTCAATTCACTGACTTTTTTATCATTCTTAGTCTCTACTGCATTAATTTCTGTTCTGATCCTTATCATTTCCTTCCTGATAGGAGCTTTTGGTTTGCTGTACATTTCTTTTTCTAGGATACTGAGAGGTCCAGTATCATGTTATTTATTTGAGCTCTCTCTGTTTTCCTAGTGTAGACATTTATTGCTATGAATTTTACTGGTAGAACTGCTTTCGTTATGTTCCAAAGATGCCTGATGCCTGCATGTTGTATTAGAATAATCATTTAATTGTAGAAACTGCTTAATTTCTTCTGTTACCCATTGATTGCTCAGTAGAGTATTGTTCAATTTCCATGTGTTTGTGAGATTCTTGGAGTAATTTTTTTTTTTTTTTTTTTTTTTTTTTTTTTGCTACTGGCCTCCAATTTCGAGGCCTGATGGTCTGACAGTATGCAGGGGATAACTGCAATTCCTTTGCATTCACTTGAACATACTTTATGAACTAGCATGTGGTCTGTTTTGGAGAATTACCAGTGTGCACCTGAGAAGAATATATATTCTGATTTATAGGGATGGAATACTCTATGGATGTATATTACATTCATGTACTCAAAAGTTTGGTTCAGCTCTAGTATTTCATTATTGATTCTCTTGTCTAGTTGATCCATCTATTTATGACAGTGGGGTGCTGAGGTCACCAGTATTAATGTATTAGTGTATAATTGTCTTTTCATGTTTAAAAATTTGTTTTATATAGTTAGATGCAGTAGCACTTAGTGCATATATATTTATACTTGTCATCTTTTCCTCTTGGATTGTTTCCTGTACAAGGAAGACTTATTTTATATAAACTTATATTCAAGTTTATTCTATTAGGACAAATTGCTATAAATAGAAATCGCAATCAATTATAACACATTATGTATTCAATTATACAAAAGTATTTTTATGTCTATGGTTTCTTTAATTTTTATGAAGAACATTTCTGCACAATAAAGTGAAGCAAAAATGTAAATAAACATCTTATAAACTGCTCATAATGTATATGATATTTTTCCAAAAACATTAAGCATTTGAGGCCAAATATTCAGTTCAAGTGGTACTATGCCAGCCTCACAAGCACAAAGATTTGAGTTCAATCTCTGGTAGATCCCCCCCTAAAAATGAAATAAAATAAATATTTTGAGGATAAATTTTGGAACAGTAGGTATAATGTAACAAGTGTCATAAGAGAGAGATTGAAAAAAAAAAAAACCCTCTTACGAGTTCACAAGAAGAACATGTCTTGTCTTCTGTCAGCATCAATCTGAGAGGAGAGATTGGCCTTCTGAGGTATTTTTTTTCCCTCTGGAGGTTGGTTGAAATATGTACAGGAAATTGTGTAGAAAATGTGTCGATCATATTCATTTGTGAGAAGAACATGTCATTATGACTGGTTATGAATTTTTACTCATAAGAAAAGAAATGTGGGGTTCATTTGTTTTGTAATAGCAATATATCCAGTAAAATACATTTTATTCATTATATTATGTTTTTAAGTAATTATGGTCTGTCTGTAAATTCAATTTCTACTCTCATAAAAAACAAGTGAAAAGAATAACCAGGGTATAAATATCTTATTATCTGGGTTACTATATTCCTTAATAACTTTGTAGAGGATAATTTCATGCATTGTTAGAGTGATTTTCTATTACAATATATAGAAAAATTTATATTCTATTTATATTCACATGAAATTCCTGTCAAAATGAATCTTGTGCATTTGAACTCTGTATGATTAATGATCATAATTACTCAATATTAAATATTAAAATATTATTTATTTAATTCTACTTTCATTCAGTATGTATTTATAAGACTTTATGAATCATAATTATCAAAAATATGTTTTTGGTAATAACCATATAGTAGCTCAAGAAAAGCTAAACTAACTTGCCCTTAAAAACCACATGAGCATGTTTCCTTTCTATCAAACAAACCATTTTTTCATAAATTCAGGTTATAAATGAAATACTATGAGTGAAACAAACTAGATAAAAACAGAGGCAGGAGGATTGCTGAAAATTTGAGGCCAGCCTGGACCACATAGTGAGTTCAGGGCCAGCCTGAACTGCAAACAGCTACTGTGACTCAAAATAGAAAACAAAACAAAACAAAACAAAACAAAACAAAAAAAAACCCCAATGGTGGGAATGAATCACAATGGAAAAAGTCCTGGGGTTGATCTCTGGTACCCCAATAAATAAATGAATAATGAATAAATACATACAATATAATCAGAAGAGATTAAATGCTGTGGCCTTATACAAAACTAGTGCATATGCATTTGGTATTGCCTGACATTTTGTTGCAGTGTCTCATCTTTAAATAACTCATTCCTAATCAAAAAAGATATTTGGGTATTAATTCATCTATTACAAAATGTATGTAATAGATTCATCTACTACAATATTTACAAAGAATGGGTAATATTTTATTTAGATATAAAGTATTTTAAATTACTTTTACTGTGTGTATTTAAGGTATACCATGTGAAATTTTATATGTTTATATATATATATATGTTTTATATATAATATGTGTATATATATTATATATTATATATATATGTTTATATATATTTATGTTTATATTTTATATGTTTACTATTGAGAAAAAAATTTTAAATGAACTTATGTGAATATAACTTGATATACTTATCATATTTTTTTAACCTCTGGAAATCTGATGAAATTTCAAGAATATGGATGTTTAGATTTGAAAAGGTAAAGAAGAGAGAATAATTTCATGAATGCTGCCAGACCTCAGTATAGAGGAACAAAATGGTGGAACAAAAATTTTCATAAATATTTCATAAATTTTCATACTATATGAAAGTATCAAAAATCATAATAAAATTGTCCCTATTGCTTACTGGGAACTATGAGAGTTAACCAGACTTACAGTCTGAACAGTTGAGCTACCCAGTGTTAAATAGCATTTCAACCTGTGCTGCTCTTGACTCCTCATTCCCAAGCTATGTGGCTTCCTTAAATTTTGGGAGCCTTTCACCCACCACAACTGTTAAGACTGGTAGCGGTGAAATCAAGTATGTAGCTTCTCCACCCAAATCTCTGCCGTAGAGCTGGCACACAATCTGACCTTTTGGGAAGCGCACTAGCAAATCATCTGTGGACGTTTTCGTCACTTGACTTTCCTGGGCATTTATTCTATGATGAAAGAGGAAGCTAGAATCTTGAAGAAAATACGTGATGAAATATGTATCTAGCTGAGTGGAAGTTAATGGTCTAAGGAAATACAACAAAACTACTTTGCGGCATTGGTAGTTCATTTTGTAACATAGATTAACAGAAACCAGTTAATGTGATTGGTTGTGTATCTATTTTTCCAGTCATGCAAAGATGCATTGGGTACAATCTTAAAGAAGAAAGAGGAAGTAGTCAGAGGTGTGATTTAACCAAGTTCATATGAGGAAATAAAAAAATAATGAAATGGTTATAACTGCTAAGACATTTAATGATCTACCTTTGTTTTTGCCATGGTGAGTGAAACCAGGTCCTACATTATGCTAGAAAAATGCTCTGTTCCTGAGCTACATACATCCTGGCATATATATATATATATATATATAATTATATTATATGTTATATATAATTAATACATAATACATATAATTATATAATATATAATCATATATAATATATATAAAATATTATATTGTAATACTATAGTATATATTATACTATACTAATAGAATATACTATATAATATACTACAGTATTTTATATACTATACTATAGCATGTTAATATAATATATAAATATAGTATATATGTGTATATTATATGTTATATTTATACATTATATAATATATTATATATATTATATATATATACTAGACATTCATTTTGAAATCGGCATTTATTAAGTTGCCTTGCCTTGAACTTAGGATTCTATGAGTCAATGTTGTTCTACATTTTTAATGACATTGTGCTTATGTCTGAGGATCAATAGCTCTTTTTCACTTTTTGTTACAGTTCTCCTTACACTAAAGATCAGATATGTGAATGCTTGAATTTCCTTGAAGTTTCTTGTGCTCCTACTGACATTTTCAAAATCAAATAAACACGAGTTTATTCAAATTTATGACCTAGGGATCCATCCATTCATTCATTTGCATATTCACATAACTTTTCTTTGGAGTGGTAATTTTTCTCCATTTGTTAAAACTTCCTTTCTTGAAGGAGCCAGACTTTATTCTAAGTACTTGTGTAGAGCAAATAAAATAATGAGAGTTAAAAGTGTGTAACATTCCTACAAGAGAAAATCTGTCAGAGCACACTTTTCAGAATGTTCACTGGAGAAAAAATATAATAAAATAATATCTAATGATATTAGATGAGGAGATTCCAAAAGAATCCAAAAGTGTGCATCTATAAGGGAAGGGATTGGGATAGTGTTAACTAAAATAAAATAAAAACTAAATAAGAGCTTTACCCTCCAGCTGTGCTTTTTTACCAGCAGGTGAGCTGAGGCTTCCTGGGTATGAACATTATATTCCTACATAGCCACAGCTGAAAGATTACAAACCCTGTAGAAGTGGGAGAACTCTATTAAGCATAATTTGATCTAAAATAAATTTACAAGAGTCAATCATTTTCAAATAGGTCAGAAACACAAAAAGGTAGAATATTTTCTCTCACAGAAGGCATTGCACGTGAAAACAATAACAGAATGAGCATTGTTTTCAATACCAGAATGTACACTGTTTTCAATCCCCCCCCCCAAATCCCCTACTATTACTGTCACTGAATAAAGTGTTATTGAGCAGCGACTTAGAATCATCAAAGCTGTGTCGCTCGGTTCTCACAAACACATTAAAAGTTATATTATTGTCATAATGTTGCCTGTAATGGAGAACAAGTTCATTAGCTTAGAGTTTGAAGCTGTAAAATTAAGTATTGAATTTAGTCTGCTCCTGGTTGGTTGAACTGCAAAATCTGATCTTAACTTCTTCAGATTTTGTAGGTTAGTTTTTGCTTGAAAGCAAAATGAAGCCAATTATTTACAAAAGTCTCCATTTCTCTCTACGCCTTTTTTTATGCTTAACTTTTCACTATTTATTGCATTAATCTCTTTATATTCAGATGTTTCATTTGCTAAGTTAAGTATTATATAAACAAGTTTTTAAGAAGTCTCATTTCAAAAGAGCTCATACATTACTAGCTTGCATAAGAAATTATTAAATCTCATGATTTACATGAAAATGATTTCATTTGCACAGTTTTGGACATGTTGTATGTAAAATGTTATATATTTGTTTGTTTGTTTTTTCTTAATAGTTGGTGCAGTTGGGAGCTTGACTGTCCCTCATTGGCTCATGTGTGGCCAGGTTGAGGCAGTTGATAGACTGTGGAACTTTATAGAGGCAGGACCTCATGGGTGGTGTATAGGTCATTGACTGTATAAGCTGAAAGCAGATTGTTGAACTGTGACCTCCACAGAATGCTTGCTTGCTTCCAGGCTAAGACGTGAGGAGCTTTGTTTCACCAGTTTGCCATAATGAACTTCCGTGCACCTGGAAGCAGAAATAAAACTTTTTCTTTCATATATTGAGTGTTTGAAGGATTTTGATAGTAATGGAATGCTGAATAGCACAAACAGTATACAATTCTAAAACTGGCTAACTTTTGGGTCTCATTCACACCCTCTGGTTCTCTCACTAGACAAACAACACAGTATTTACACATCTGTGTCCTATTTATATCACTTATGAGTATGGCCTCAAGGTGTATCCATTTAGCTATAAATATCTCTAATTTGTCATTATTTATGGCTCAATAATACTCTATTTTTAGTTTTTATTTTTTTAAAATCTCACCTCTCCTTTTAGGAAGAAAATGTTCAGTGGGAAATGTTAACTGAGGAAGGGCAAAGGAAAGCAAAGAATAGAAAGAAAAAATGTGATGGTTAAAAGAAAAAAAATAAAATAAAAGCTTATGTATATGGAGAATGGGGGTTGAAAGGAGGGCAGGACAAGGAGAAAAAATAAGAATTAAGACATGTTACATAGAGGTGCAAATAACCAATGAGGAATGTAATCAAAATGTATTCTTCAAATGTACCAATAAACTCAATTTATTAAACAATAAAATTGGCTACATTTTACTTCAAATTCAGTGCTCTAAAAATTTCATGTCCTTATGTACATTCCAGTTGGGTAAGTAGCTACTCAGTTAGTACCGATTCTCTTTTTAAACTCACAGAGACTGAATTTTTGTGCTGGAAGTTTATCTCTCCCTCAAGTTTAGTGTTCACACAAGTTGAATGATCTAGAGTGTATTTTACTGTCTAGAGCTGAAAACATTAAGAGAAACACATAAAATGTAGGTTTCATAATGTTTACATGTAAGATATAATAAGAAAGTATAAGTACTCTCTTTTAATTCATGCTAAATGATATATTCCCTACAATTTTTATTATGTAACAATGCTATTAGTATTTTCTGCAGATGCTAATCACAAAAACATAATAGATTTTGATAAAAAGCCAAAGTAGCTCAATAGTCCATAAGCCTCTATAAAAATAAAAATGAAACATTTTAATAAAAGTCTAATATTTGCAGGCCTGAGATTTAGTTCAGTGGTTCTGATGCCTGCTTTGTAAGTGCAAAGGCCTGGGTTCAATCCCTGGTAACCACATAAAACAATGCCAGGCATGGTGGCTCATACCTGTAATCCCAGCATTTCGAAGGCAAAGGCAAGAGGACTGCTGTGAGTTCAAGGCTTGCCTGAGCTACATGGTGAGCTCAGGGCCAGCCTGAACTACAAAGCAAAACCCTGTCTCAAAAAAACAAAGTCTAATATTTGCGAACATAAAAACAGAAAAAAAAAATAGAATGCATTTTTTAGTGTTATCTTTTTGTTATCAGAGTGAATGAAAAAGTACAATTTTAGTAAAGAATTCACAATCACAATAACATTCATGAATAATCAGTAGATTTGATGATGATGATTATTGTATTCTTCTTTTGGTGTTTTGTTTCTCAGTGAAGATATTAAAATGACCTAGACTGTGCATTCCAATATTAAGATTTTCTTTACAAATATTCTTCCTTGCAAGCAATCTGATCTTTTCTGTGGCTAAGTGACAATGAGTTCACTTAGATTCTGTAAAACTTATTTTACAGCTCATTGTAAAACTTTTAAAGAACATCACATGATATTTAATCATGTCTCTAAGTGATTGGATAACCAAGTAGCATAGGATAACATGGGAATTTCAGTCTCTGTTCCTTAAAGCTCAAGAAATTGGCCATTCAAGCCACCAAGCCAAGGCTGTAATAGAGACAGGGGCCATCTGTTATCATATGGGAATAAATAATCTTCTAATTAATAGTTGAAATACATCCCTTATTATCTTGAAAGCTCATTTGTTGAAGGTCTCTAAAATAACTTGATATTTTCCACATAATAAGGGTTTTAAAAACATTAGCCCCTTGTGAGTTTGTAAAAATTATGTGGTAGAGTGTCACTGAAAGAAGTTAAAACACTATTTTTCTCTCACATCTTAAAAATATGCTTTTTAGGGCTGGGGATTTAGCTCAGTGGTTCTGGCACTTGTCTTGCAAGCACAAGGACCTGGATTCGATCCCCAGTAACCACATACCATACTGGGTGTGGAGACTCATGCCCAGCAGCAATCAGTGCCACATTACACAGTGCCGGGTGTGGTGGCTCACACCTGTCATCCCAGCATTCAGGAGGCAGAGGCAGGAGGATTGCTGTGATGTGAGTTCAAGCCTGAGCTCAGGGCCAGCCTGAACTACAAAGCGAGATCCTGTATCAAAATAAAACAAAAAACAAAACAAAAAATGCTTTTTACCCTTTCTATTTTTCTTGATTTTATATTTACTAAGACATTCTTGAAATATACTCTGGACATTCAAATAGATTATTTGTACGAGATTTAGTTGTTAATTTTATTCTCTTATATATCCCGTTTATGGTTTATTAATGAAACTCTGGGTTTCTGTCAGGAGCAGACTTATTACTCTTTCATGTGATTAGATATGTAATTATGATGTTCTTAAAAAGCTAGCAGTGTTTACTTTCTCAGTGTTCCCTTACTTGGCCAACTGTAGTTACTGACAGTTTTCATCTAAGTCAAATACCTCTGTTTCTATGACATTTGTGACCTATGTTATCATTAGAAAATGGTTACATCTCATAGCATCTTTTGGTCGTGGGGTAAATAGACATTTGATCCATGAACAGTTAAACATCTTTAAAGTCTTTGATTTGTGTCAGAGGTAAAACTTCCTTCTAGTATGATTCAGTATCAAGTATAACTACATATCACTTCAGGCTATCTGAGGTCATTTTCTTTGTATATTTCAGCTGCTTGCATTAACCATTTTGATACAGTCTCCTGTACTTCTTCCCTTTGATAAAATGATGTGTTTGTATTGTCTTAAGATTTTCTCTTGTTTTATTTATGTTATGAGCTATAATAAAATGCACAGACCTTTTCTAGGAAATTTAAATATAACTGCTCATTCCTTATTTAATTTGATATTATAAATATAAATTTATCCAATAATTAATATGTTTAATTCAATATAATATATTGTTTTGTACATAAAAGCCATGTGAAGTCTACCCATTTGACTCCACCTTAGCATCAAACTTCTGAATCCTTTAGTTCCAAAAGAATATATTCTCATTGCTTTATGATTTTTTGCAAGTTTACGATTCTCTTTGACTAGAATTAACCAACTGAAGTTATTTATGTTATGGAAAATTTTAGACAAAATTAATATCCAAAATGTACTGACATAATCTTTTTCTATAATTATATTTAATTTCTTAAAATTTTAATTATGATTGCTATGGATTTTTAATATAATATAAACATTTTAATATAATATAAAATATATTAATCTATTTGGATATTTGCCATCAAAATAACTACCCTGTACAATGAAACTATGCTAATCATTTAAAATTTATTACATTTTTCTTTTTTCCATTTAAAATTTTAAAACATTTTTATACCTATAATACTGTATGATCTTCAAAAACATTTTAATGAATAACTTTAATGTTTTAAGAACAGAATATTATGATTAGTTTCCACACGCCATGCATTGCTTTAGGTTTTATACATTAATCATCGCTGTCATATTAATCAAGCTTTTGACCATTCAAAGAAACCATCTATCACACTAAGATCCAGACGAGAACCTGAGTTTGTTTTGGTCTAGGATGTACACAAAAGAGATGCGTTTAAAACTGCTCCTACTCTGGGCTCGTACTCCGTTTCTCTGGACGATGATGAGCAGAAAACTCTAAAAGTTAGATTTGTTTTTACAAAGATTAAAAACCAATTAATCAAGATGTGTTTATGAGATCAGAAGTCAAATGTGGAATTTCAAATCATGACTTTGTCAGGTCAGCTATAATCCAGGGAGATTTGTTTAGCCTTACTGTACCAGAAGTTCCTCCGCTGCACAGTGGAGATTACAGCCATTAATTACAAGGTTTATGGGGTTGTTATGGGTATCAAAAAAAAAAAAAAAAAGGAACCACACAAAGCATGTAGTGCCAAATGCATATTTCTTAGTCAATAATTTATTATTCCTATTCTGATTTTGAGAAAAATGAAAAGTATCACAGATATGATGCTAAAATTACATAAATTCATTATATTAATGTTCTATACATCAGAAGTTTGGTGCTATTCTCACTTATGAAAAATAAAGCATGGGTCAGGTACAAGCACATGCCTGTACTCCCAGCACCTGTGAGGCTGAGACAGAAGGATAGCCACAAGTTGGAGACCAGCTTGGGTTACATCATGGGTCCAAGGCCCTGAACTACATAGCAAGTCTCTGTTTCCAAAGAGACAAAATAATAAAAATAAAAATAATACAAAATGAAAGGTCTTCATTATTTCTCTGGAATATCTAGGAAAAATTCATGCCCTTATTTTGCCACTAGTTTTTTCTTCTGCTGGATTTAACATTAACATTATTAACAATAACATTACATTATTTTGTATCATTCTGACACTCCCTTGCAATGTCTACTTTTCCATTTTGAGAAACTTTTGTTTACTTTGAGTTCGCCTGGATTATACAAAGTAATCTTATTTTAAAGTAAAATGATTATCAATCTTACTTCTATCTGAAACTCTTCCAACTGGCAAAGTTGCAGTTTCTAAAGATTAATATTTGTAACATATTTTTGGAGACGATGCATATTATTTTTTGCTCCCCACAACCTGTGACATAGATAATTTATTACAATTTAAACGAAGTCAATTGAGGTCTCTTAAATTATTTCAAAGAAAATTCAGTATTTTTATAGAAGTTCACACACAAAGAGATGAAATTTGAAAAAAATGTATGTAGCGGATGTCCACCAGGTTTGATCATAGTTTAGGATGCAATGTTGTTTGCGCCTATGGCAAAAATGTTTAATCCATGCTGAGAACTTGAAGGTGTCATTCATTAATCATTAAACCAGCCTTCTTGCTGTCATTTCATTCACTTCAGCATTTTATTATTATATGCCCACTACCTTTCTCAGAAAATGTATCATGACAAATCAAATCATTTCCGCTGTGCATCAGTGTGTTGAAAATTTGTTTATCATGATTCAGTTATTTACCACAAACTTAAGCAACTGTAGCTTTACTAGTCAAATTAATTTTTTTTAAAGAAGAATTAATAATATACAGCGGAGTAAGTAGGGGGCATTTTACTATAAGTCCTTGCAGAGTTTTTTTCTAATTCATTTACAACTAGTTTGGACTTCTTGTGTCCTGTTTGGTTTTCTGTTTAATTATAAAGTAACTTTTATTTTATTTTTATTTTTTGATTTGATCATTGCTACAATTGTTTCTTTCCCAAGAGTTTTGTAAAATGACCTTCAAAAACTTATCGTCAAATGTTTAAACTGTTTTACCTTTTTAACATATTTAAATTGGTCAAATTAACAAAGTCTAAGCTATAAGAAACTCTCTGTGGCTAGAAATTAGGTATAAAAGGCAGAAAAAGATAAACTGACAGCAGATTTCCTGTTTAAATAAGCTGTAAGTTTATCTTGAAATACATTTAAAGCAAAGATTTCAGGTAAAACTAACTGGCTCAACATAAATTATCAAGATCTATAAATTTTGTACACTGAGTCAAACTAGGCATGGATTTATTACAAAATAATTATTTTTCTTTTCATTTCCTATTTGTAGCACTTGAAAATCAAAGCAATTCAATTCCATGGCATTTGATTGAGGCTCATTTATTTTTCATTACAGATCATAAGCAATCGGCAAGTGAGAGTGTGACCAACATTTAAGTACTTACCATTTGTTAGGAGTTGTGTTAAGTTCTTCACATGATTTAGTTCATTAAGTGAGGTAATGAATCATGTAGATGAAATTCTTTTATTATCTACATTTTATAGGTGCGGAACCTGGGGTGGAAGAGGTTAAAGTAATTTAACCCAAGATTACACTACTATAAAGTGATGGTGCCAGTGACTTAACAGAGACAGTCTGCTTCCAAACCCAGACCTGCATGGGAATATTATTCTGTCTTTACAGTATGCTCTTATATTTTATTACACACTTCAGATAAACTAAATCATTTTTTTTTTCTTTTAGACAGGGTCTTGCTTTGTAGTTCAGGCTGGCCCTGAGCTCAGCCTCAAACTCACCTCACAGCAATCTTCCTGCCTCTGCCTCCCGAGTGCTGGGATTACAGGCATGAGCCACCACGCCCAGCACTGTGGTATGTGGTACTGGTTGCTGCTGGGCATGAGTCTCCACAACCAGTATTGTATGTGGTTACCGGGGAATCGAACCAGGGCCCTTGTGCTTGCAAGACAGGTGCTGGAACCACTGAGCTAACTTCCCAGCCCCTAAATCACATTTATAAGTGAATTCACATCAATATTTCCACTTTTCTAGAAATATTTCCTTTGTTTAATAAATATAATAATATAATATTAATAATCTAATAATATGTATTGGGTTGGTTGCATACATGATAACTAATTTTCTCATGTTTTTGGTGTTATGCCAGCCACTGGGAAAATGTGACAGTATAACTAGTGTGCAACTCATGATAATTATTTCAAAGCTTTTTATATCTCTAGATTTACTACTTAGGATATTATGCATTGTTGCACAATATGGAATCATTAGTTCATCTTCTTTTATGCTTAACATCCAAAGAAATTCACAGAATCTTTCATTTCTTTATTTGTGTTACCCTTGAGGTGTTTTTGTTTTAGTAAACCAAGGTGCAATTAAATATTCTTCTCAAGTGTCAAATACACTTCTCAAATGTAAAAGTTTCTCCTCCATTTGTGCACTATTAGTGAAGGTGTATGGGTTCCTGTGTAGTGTAACATAGAATTAAAGTATGCACTATTTAGAGGGAGACATTTTCATTAATATTTATTCTAAAAAGTATATTTAGGCTTCAGGCAAGAGCAGAGTGGAAAGCCTAGATGATTTTTGTCTCTTGTGTTTCAATTATAATTGATTGAATGCCGTAAACTAAGTTGAGCAACTGTACTACTTCTCTCTATGGAAACGAGTGGTGCAGGAAAGATAGACCTACATGAAATCATCCTAAAAGTTGTTGAATTACAATAGAAAGAACCTCTCTCCACAGTTATGCCACAGGCCATGAGCGTGTGCATTGGGGTTGTAACTGGGGCATTATTCAGTTTTTGTCACGTGACAGACATGTTACCATTACAAGAAGTCAGAGGAGAGCATTTCACCAGCAGGCAAGAGGGATAGGTTATATTGTACGTAACATGAAGTGAGAGTATTTTTGACATAATGAGGAATTGAAACAAATACCATGTGGCCATTGTATTTTCTGTAATATGTTACAAGCACATGGTGTAGTTTGGTGAGTAATCTGCTCACAACTGTATTTATGAATGAATAATTTGATCACTGTTTGAATAATTATTTGAAAAATGTTAACAGTTTGTGCAAAAGAGAAGTGAGTATTATCCTACTCAGCGGGAGCACCTGGATACCACAAACACTCCTTCCCCTGCAGGCAAGACCATCATCAGGACCTTCTTAAACAGTCTGCATTCCTCTTCCTCTTGAAAGAACTCATCAAATCTAGATTTGGCTATTTACTATGCATTGTATAGATTCACATCACAAGGAGATGCTTTTTCTGTATTAAAATAGCTTATTCCTGTCCATTTGCCATAAGATTACCGGAAATAGGGGCTAGCTGTCCATCTTCTCTGCCTGATGCAGCTTTTACAGAAAAAGGTTGGAATATGTCATAGTAAAGAATGCATGAGAGGTTTTGAGTTCATCTTCACACTGTGCCTGTGGAAATTTTATGATCGTGAGAAAAAAAAATCACAGAAGAAATGATCTGAAAAGAGTGAAAATTTCAGCTTTACCATAGAGTAGATAAAAGGAGGAAAAGCTGGAAAAACCTCTTGCAAAGAAATAAAAGGGAATAGTGCGTAAGATAAATGGAAAATCAAGAAAAAGTGTAATTAATGAAGTAAAGTGAATTGATATTTTAAAAATACTGTCAAATAACTCTACAAAACAAAATACCACACGAAAGTAAATCACAGAAGCTAAGAGTTGAAATTCAGCCCTTAGATTGAATTAATTGTAATTGTGATTAAATTGAGGTGGGTTTTTTTTTTTTGTTTTTTTTTTTTAAGGTTTTTTGAGACAGGATCTCACTTTGTAGTTCAGGCTGGCCCTCAAACTCACATTACAGCAATCCTCCTGCCTCTGCCTCCCGAGTGCTGGGATTACAGGTGTGAGTCATCATGCCCAGCACTATGGTATGTGGTACTAGTTGCTGCTGGGGTGAGTCTCCACACCCAGTATTGTAGGTGGTTACTGGGGAATCGAACCCAGGTCCTTGAGCTTGTAAGACAGGTGCCACTGAGCTAACTCCCCGGCCTCTAAATTGAGTTTTTTGTAATAATACCAGAAGTAATAAAACACTGTAGTCCTGATATAAGCTTCTTAAAATAATATATTCCCCACTTTTTCCTCACTTTAATCTTTTTGTTACATATTTCACTTTTATACATACTATGAACACATAAGACATGTTTATCTTTAGACAGGCAATTTTACAACAATAAAAAGCTATTTAAATAGAAAATATGTATTTATCTTTTCATAGTGTTTCGGTGTTCTTCATTATTATTATTATTATTTTTAAGAGTCTACATCTAAAGTCTTCTTACCACTTTACATCTCTGGAGTTCTTTTTATAGAGCTCATTTGAGCAAAATATATTTCAGTTACTTGAAAGCAACATTTTTTTCTTATCATTTTTTAAATATACAGTTTAGTTACAGAATTCTGACCTTATCACTTTGTAACTCTGTTGTAGTTATGGTTGGTGTTGTCCTTTCAGCACTTAATGGGTGTGATTTCTGTCTCTCTCTCTGATGCCTAGTTTTTTTACAAGAAGTCTGCTGTAATTCTTGTTAACTCTCTCGGTGTAACATACAGATTTTTTCATACATCTTCAAGATTTTCTCTTTATCACTGATATTTCCACAGCTAAAATATCATCTTCATGTTTGTTCATTCTGCCAAAAGTTCTCTGCGTGTCTTAGATATTTGATTCGGCGATAGTTTATTTTAGCAAAAGTACGATACTATCTAGTTAAGTATTAATCTTATCCTAGTCTTTATCCTTTTTTCTGAATTTCAGTGAAACATATATTACAATAATAATGTCATCATCATTCTGTTTTTGTTCTCGTCTTTCCGTGTTTTTGCGTTCATGCGATTTGATGAACTGACTTTAAGCCCCAATTATTTTTTCTCTACCTTGTGTACGCACAGTCATTGTGCCCAGCCAAGAACACCTTGCACGTGGAAGGCAGGTGTGGTGCCAATGAGCTGAATCTCCAAACTGGAATGTTTTCCTCTTTATTGCTTCATCATTTTAAAATGTGTGACTTTTTGCCTTCATATTGTATGTCATTAACGTCTTAAGATATTTAAATATTTTGTTGGCAAGCAGAGACTGAGATAACATTTTTTTCTAGAGAGTCACACATTTTTTCATCTGTCTTATTGGGAAAAGAAAATGAAATAGGATGGTTTTCATTGTGTTTTTGTTGTCATTATGACAACGCTCAGTGGATCTCAGGCTGCAAATGGCACCATCCTTGTTTTGTAAGGCTGAACTGATTGGCATTTCGACTTCTATGCTTCTGTGTCACATTTTTTACCTAGCTTGAGAAGTGTTTCTCTCTGTACTCCAGCTTTTTATTCTCCAGTGCTTCGCTCCTTCCCGCATTTCGAGTTTGCTGGGCTGGGGATTCAGGAGCAGAGTTGCTTTATTATCTTGGTTCAGTCCAAGTCCTACTTGAGCACCGTGTTCTGAAACCTCAAGGCTAGAATCATGGCACTTTTCTTATTCTACTTTTACCTGCAGGGATTTCTAAGAGTGCCCGGTCTGAAAGTTTTCTTATGCCATTTCAAGAGCAGAACCATTGTTTGAGTTTTATGTTTTCATGTGCTTGTTTCTGTATGTCTCACCTTTCTTCTGAAACAGTCTGGAAGATGAAAGGCAGAACTCTGTACATCTCTGAGTGACAGAGAGAGAGCTGCCAGCAGTGTCACGTAGGAAATTGTACTCGGAGACAGTGTGAGAGGAATATAGAATGATAGTGGACACCTTATCTGTGGCCAGTGGCATAATCTAATCAAGGCTTACTGTGTTTTTTATGGATACTGTGCTTTGAATATTGTCCCACAGTATCTGGGATGATGGATGCTCCCCACTGTAAGGTGTTTCCCAAAGTAATTCAGACAGTTTGTTAGTGTAGCAGAGAGTAAGATCTCACTGATGGATGTGGATGGAGTTTGAATTTGAATCAGATACTCAACAGGAGATTTGAACTATCCCCAGATAGGACCTAAACCTCTTGGTTAAGATATTAAAAGAAAGAAAAAAATGTCCCCTGAAAAAATGATTTTTCCCCCCTTGGATATAATTCTTAAAGTACAGGCAGGTAAGGCATAAGACAAGTTGGGGGGTTTTACCTTTAAAAAAATAGAAAGAGGAGCAGGAATTGAGAAAAAGAGATTTCAAAATGTAAATCCAGATACAGAAATATTTCCTGATAGATTAGATATTGAATATAAAATATAAGAGGTCAATGATGAACTCACCAATGGTCTAAGCAACTAAGAAGGGTAAAGCTGCCATGTGATTGAGGAAGTGAGCATCTATGTGTATACGTGGTGACCCTGTGGGTAGGATGTGATTTGTGAGTTTGATCAAATGTTTAGTTTTCAAATATGGATTCTGAGCTATAGGTTGTTTACATGGTTCTAGAGTTTGGAGAGATCTGGGTAAAAACTGTAAATTATTTGCATGCAGACTATGTTTAATATCTCAACCTGGATTTGATCATCAAAATAGAGAGAAAACCGAGAGAAATAAGAGAAAAAGGACAGAAGCCTATGATTTTCTTATGGTTGAATGGAGAGGGAAAACAGATTTTAATTAGATCAGAAAGAAAGAAATAGAACTATGAAGATTGGAGTGTGCTAAGAACAAAACCACTAATGCAATGTCTTGGAAACCAAACAGAGAAAAAAATATCAGGAAAGAAATATGATAAACAAACTGAAACAAATTTTGAATACTTACCACTGGGACTGAATATGTGTAAAGTAACATATAAAAATTATATTACTTAGTATTGGAATAAATTTTAGAAAACTCAAAAGTATAGCAAAAACCACTTAGGTTCCAGGGCCTGTCTTGTAAGCACAAGAGCCCGGGTTTGATCCCCAGCCACCACATACAATACTGGGCATGGAGACTCACGCCCAGCAACAATCAGTATCACACAGCACAGTGCCGGGCCTGGTGGCTCATGCCTGTAATCCCAGCACTCAGGAGGCAAAGGCAGGAGGATTGCTGGGATGTGAATTTGAGGCTAGGCTCAGGGCCAGCCTGAACTACAGAGTGAGACCCCATCTCAAAATAAATAAATAAATAAATAAATAAATAAATAAATAAAAATAAAATAAATAAAACAAAAAAACACAGACATCATTTTTGGTGCTTATTTATTAGTTTTTCTTTGTTTGCTCTTTGGTGTTAGAATGGGAGGAGTAGCAGCATTCTGTGTTGAAGAAAGTGAATAATCAAAGTGAGAAGAACTTGATTTAAGAAAAGGGGGAGTTTCACAAGTCCTATAAAATGGAAGATAAGTAGATGAATCGAGGGAAGCTATGAGTAAATAGAATGGAGAGATACCTATGATGACAGAGGCCAGTACCTAATTGAAGAGTGTGGCATAATATGCAAATTAGTGTTGGACAGGATTAATGAGGAAAAGTTACAATGATGAGGATCTCCTGTATGTATATTGAAATTATTAAAATTTAAAATCTTGCAGAACATGGATAAAATACATTTGAGAGAGAATAATACAAAAATGTTGTAATACCCAATAAAAAGTTGAGAACATGACAAATACATCGGCAGATGATCATATCTCAGTCAGTATACACTACAGCAAATTCTAGCGAACAGAAAAGCAACACAAAATCATGACAACTCACCCAGATCAAGAAGGACTCAGCCCCTGGATGTGAGTGCAGTTAACATATGCAAGTCTGTGTGACATATCACATTCGCAGAGTGAAGGATAAAATAATGACAATTTAACTGAACTAAAAAGCATTTATTGGAACTAAGTATCATATAAAAACCTTTCATATAAAAACTCTCAACAAGTTAAGTAGAGAAGGAACATTTTAACATAATATAGCATAATAAGACAAACCTCTACCATCCCAGAAAATGGTAAAACTTATCATAGAAAAGTTAAAACTTTTCTCATGAAAACTGAAACTATTATTGCTTAATTTTCAACTTTTGTCCCATCTGCTGCAAGAAGTTCTAGCAGGAAACTAGAAGGAAGGACACCTCACTGTGAGACTAAGTCAAATTGCTCCTACTTGGGGGGACATCATTTTTACGTACATAATACTCCATCGTCTTTATCACAAAAACTGCTAGAAGTCAGTCAGTCAAATTGTAAGACATTCACAGAATGTCAGCAGACAGGAAGTAAGGATTGTATACAAGATTTTGTGTTTATGTAGTTGACAAAATTTTCATGTAGAAGATGGAGTAATAACTCCTTTAACATAGAAAAGATTTAGATAGATGTAAGAAAATAATAGGTTCTCACTTCAGTTTATGACATGTTATGGCTCAGACTTTTTAAAAACACAATTCTCAAATGTTTTAATTCAGTAAAAACACTGTATTAAGGCAAATTCTTTACAGATGGTGCAGTAGGATGACTTGAATACCAAATCACTAATTTATCATTTTAAAGGGGACAATACAGAAACTACAATGAGAACCAATAAATTTTCTGTGATTTTCAGTTCTAGGCACCAAAAGCTAGTTACTAGCTACTTAATAATGTACATTGGTGTATAAGTGTGTATACACACAGAGAGCCAATGCATCGAAATAACCAAACAATAGAAACAAACAGTAAGTCTGATCTCCAGACATGAAACATTTGATTAATGTATCCCTAAGGGTTTACACAATGCTGCTAATTATTTTTTTTAATGTGACATTGCCTTTGTTGCTTCAAACTCAAAGAATCCCTTTAAATTCACTTATAGTGGCAGAGTTCCTCATGATTGAACATCTTCACCCGGTTTATTTTGGGTGATTTATAAAACCAAGGGATCTAAAATTTATCTCCTGTAAAGATTTCAAACTTTCATCTGAATAGTTGAGTCATTACTTCTGCTCTTCCAAAGCAGTTGTCTCTGAAACATAAATGGTAAATACTGTGTATTGAAGACACGAAGCTGAAAAGCTTGTCAAAGAAACAAGACTTCAAACTCTAAAACCATTCCAGTTCACTGATGAAATTCATGGACTAAACAATCAGAGCACAGGTTAGGGTACCGCTGTCATTGTTACAGCAAGTCCTACCGTGGTGCCTGCCCAATGGTGATGCCAACAAGCAATGGCTGGAGCTGACTCCGTGACTCGTGAGTGTGGAAGAAAATGAAAAGATTCATATCACTGAGGGTTGAAAAGGAATGTGTCAATGTACCTGTTGGTACAAATAAAATAATTTCTATGTAGTGGATGATCTACTAACTATCTCAGAAAATGTGAGTTTTCAGAAAAGCAGCAGGGATCTAAGAACAATCTGACCACAGGTAGCAAAAAGAAAAATGGAAAAGTAATCTTTTATTGTACATCATAATGTTTTATATGTAACACCACAGGAAAACGGAAAGTACCAAATCATATAAATGCACATATATCGTAACATTATTACGGTGATATTTTGCTTTGCTCTATGTTTTCCTTATGATCAACTGTTACAGAGATAAATTTTGGCTCTGAATCATTACATGAATGTTTGTTCTTTTTGTCTTTTGTAAAATAAAGAATGAGTGAAATGTTGATATAACCGAAAGAATAATATCTTAAGATAGATAGATAGATATTGCTTTACACAGGATGTAAAACCTGTGAGGTTACACTCTATAAATATTTTCTTCATTATAGTATATTCAGAGTTGATAAATTTGTTTGTAGTAGTATCAGTGAATGAGAGAATGATAAATACACTGCTACAAAGGTGAGTGAGAGTGAATCACTTAATGCATTTTCCTTTTCTTATAAACTTGAACTATTAACAAATAATCCTTAATGACTGGAAAAGCTCTTGAATTCATATACAATGTGACCTCGGTTTATGAACATAATTTGTTTTATCATTTTGGGGAAGATCCCTGGGTTTATGTGTGTATGGGCTAGATGGTCATGAGCATGTTTGTCACCTGATGTGACATTCACAAACAGAAGCAGTAGTTTAGCAGATGTTTTTGTATGCAAACTGAATTATTTGCAAACACACATTTGGGAACAGAGGTATGACTGTACTTATGATCTTTTGTTTTCATTCACTAAAATAGAAGATAGAAGCAAAGGTCCAGGTCTTCATCCAAATTTCCTACTGGAGTCTCTATTTACCATAGTAAATTTTTCTAATGAAGTTTACATTATATGCAATTATTTATAGTCAAGCAATTTATAGTAACTTAATTTTGGTGAATAAGCAATGCCTATGTGTATATTAAACTCTATGCTCCATGAAGGCAAAATACTTTCACTTGCAATTTTATTTTCAGCATCTAGAGGAAAAAAGTATAAGGATAGCAATAAATATTTAATAAATCCTTCGATGAATGATTGAAAAGAATGAGTGAATGAAGCAATCTGTTATGGTACATGTCTAGATGTCCCCTCAAAAATCTCATGTGCCCAGGGGTTGGGGATTTAGCTTAGTGATTCCAACATCTTTCTGGCAAACGCAAGGTCCCAAGTTCCATCTCCGGTAAACACATATCACAGTGCCAGGTGTGGTGACTCATGCCTGTAATCCCAGCTCTCAGGAGGCAGAGACAAGA